>JASDQU010509742.1:40501-54306 GCA_032191745.1 Picea mariana
CGTCACAACAATTAAGCTGGAAGCACAGTACTAGGCTGACATATCTCAACACAGTACTAGACTGGCTTTATGTCACAACAATTAAGCTGGAAGCACAATACTAGGCTGACATATCTCAACACAGTACTAGACTGGCTTTACATCACAACAATTAAGTTGGAAGCACAGTACTAGGTTGGCATATCTCAACACAGTACTAGACTGGCTTTACGTCACAACAATTAAGCTGGAAGCACAATACTAGGCTGACATATCTCAACACAGTAATAGACTGGCTTTACGTCACAACAATTAAGGTGGAAGCACAGTACTAGGCTGGCATATATCTACACAACAGTACTCCCCCTTTCGAGGGAGGTCCTTTCGGACTATACCAAGTTTATCTTGAAAGTGCTCAAACTTTACACGAGATAGAGGCTTGGTCAACACATCGACAACCTGTTCATTTGTGCTAACATATTGGAGCTTTATGGCTCCTCTCTACACCATGTCACAGATGCAATGATATCGAATTTCTATGTGCTTCGACTTGTCATGAGATACAGGATTCTCTGTCATTTTTATGCAGCTTTGGTTGTCACATAGGATCGTGGTTGCTTCCATCTCTAGGTCGAATAGACCGGTCCACAACTTTTGAAGCCATATAGCTTCACAGCTGGCATAACACGCAACAATGTATTATGCTTCCGTTGTACTGAGAGCAATGCTGGATTGCTTCCTACTCTGCCATGAGATCATGGCTGATCCCAAACTGAAACATCATCCTGAAGTGCTCTTCCTGTCAGAGACACTTCCAACCCAATTTGAATCAGTGTACCCACTAAGTGTGAAATCATGATCTCCATCATAGCTGAGACCACAATCTAATGTACCTTTAAGGTACCTCATCACATGTTTTGCAGCAACTAGGTGAACATGTCTGGGTTCTACCAGAAACTGACTCAAAGTGTTCACGACAAAACATATATCTGGTCTGGTGTTCAGCATGGCATCAATCAATTCTGACGAAGTGTCGACCAGTAACTTTAGCTTTGCTTCCATGGGTGTATTCATGGACTTGCACTCGAACATGTCGAATCTCTTCAGGATTTTGACTGCATACGTCCCTTGGTTAAGGAAGATTCTCTCTGGGCTCTGCCATACCTCAAGACCTAAGAAATAATGCATTAGGCCAAGGTCTTTCATCTCAAATTCTGCAACGAACTTCTTCTTACTCTTGGTGATGAGCTTTTCTTCTCTAGTTAAGAATAAGTCATCCACATACAACAACAATATCACCGGCTCATCATTCATAACCTTGAATTAGAGGTTAGAATCTGCTTTACTCTGGGTAAAGCCCAAGCTTGTTAGGAAACTGTCAATTTTGCCATATCAAGCTCTAGGAGCTTGCTTCAACACGTACAGATCCTTCTTCAACTGGTAGTCATGAGTCTTTCTATCGTCAATCTTCAAATCAATTTTTCTCATTACATTGTACCAATCTGGTACACTTGCTCAGCTGCAACTCAATCTGCACAATCATGTGCTATCTCGATGTGCTTTCTGCAAGGCACTATCTGTCCATTGTCTGGGAGTATGTCCTCTACTCTCTCTGCAATTGTTCCTTCTGGAATCTGGGATTCTGCACCTGCAGCAGTTTTGAGGCTGAGAATGACTACTTCATTCTCACTGTGGCTGCTAAAATATGAGAGTAACTCCTCTTATTTTATCATGACAATAGGTTCATATGAAACTGAGCGTGGCTCAATAACTGATACTGAGGATAGCTCTTCTTCTTTCATGGGGGTAATGCTATCATAGTCATGTCTCCWTGACCCAACTGATGTACTGCACCAACTGGCATTCATTTTTTAAATATGGGGATTGCTCCCCCTGCATCTGATACTATATATGAATCATGATTGTTTTGGTTGTCTTCATAACTATCTCRTCATAGTCTTCTCCCCTTTGCTGTGAGAATCCTCTAGACATACATTAGGCTTTGTAYATCTGCAACACGTTTGATCTATATAGATCAATATTGGAAGTCAATACTGACCTCTCTTCTAGTCTCACGAAAGGATCCATATCCTAGTCTTTCTAACTGTCTTCCTTCTTTGTCACTGAAACAAGCGAATCATGTCGGAGATTTCCTATCTCCTAGGAGTCTTGTAAGTTACGATCTAGTCTTCTCACGACATCTGTCTTCCAGTCCTGGAAGTTGTCTCTTCATCTGATCCTTTCTGAGATCAGGTTTACTCTCGATTTCTTCGGAGTCTACAAGGACTTCATCATCTCTGACAGGGTATACTTGGTGTTGCATACCAAGTCTAAATATGGAAGACAAAGTCAGGCTTCAAACGAGATTTACTTCCTGTTCTAATGTTTGGTCATCTTTGGAGCCTTCTGCTCCTTTCAATCAATCTTCATACGAGATACTCTGAATCTCAAGAGATAACTTCTTCTTCATCTTCTTTGGTGCATGAGTGTATATGGTCATGTACATAGTCTGCTTCATGTCTCATATAATATGTTTCCTTCTGCAACCTTCACTATAACTTTCTCAAGGTCATCACCCGTGACCTGAAACAAGGTCAACAAAACAACAAGCAAGAATAATATCCTTTTGATAATAATAGATAAAGCAATAGCACGAATAATCATCACAGTAGCTCCTTTAGAGCTATCACTCGTGGCTTGTCTGAAGCAACGATCAAAAGTAAGAGATACATTATGAAATGAGGTCAACACTCTTATAGTGTTGTGATCGAACATTCCTCCATGGCAACCTGGAACTAACACACGAGGTTTCTCCTAGAGGAGGTGTTAGTTGTATCAGACAAATGATTACATTAAGTATTTACCTCTATATGCTCACATGCTACCAAGTATAATACTTTACAAAGGCTGCTATCTCAACTATAGTGGTTGCTTGTAAAGGGGTAGTCATCAACTTGTCATGTGTACCTTTGAATCTTATCAACTTGATTAATCAAACCTGGAGCTTGGAGCCTTGTCCTCAAGAATGMGTGTGCTTGCTTTTCTTCCAAGTCTCCTTCACTCAAGATGACGAGTGCTTTCTTCAACCTGTCTTCTGTACTAAGACAATATGCTATCTTGGCAGAAGGTTGGGTTAGAGGATAAACTCTATGATCTCAACTTTTAATCCATCTAATACCTTGACTCAGATTTTGATCAAAGGTTAGAATGATAGTCATAGCTACAACATGCAACACTGATCAAAATAATGTCATAACAAGTAGATGCATATCAGAATAATCACACCTGGGTTGCATTATTCCTCTGAATGTGTTGGATGTTGAGATCCTTTTGGATCTATGGCAAGAGATCCCTTCTCCTGCAAATACCCTTTAAAGCTTAGCTGTTTAAACATGTGTGAATACATACCTCTGATGGCACTTGCAGGTAGAGGTACCATTTGGTAGTAGCAGTAATGATCACCAACTCTTAAGAACTTCAAGGGTGACTGCAACTGTAACTACGGCTACAACTGCAAATGATACTGCAACTGCAATTGATACTGCAACTGATTATGAGACTAGCAACTGCAACTTAGGGTTTTATGAGGAAACCCTAATTTTTCAAACTTCGAATTTTGAAATTCTTATCTAGGGGATAGATGTGCTGAGCTGAGGCGAGTAAGCTGGTGCAGTCAGATTTTTGAAAATCCAACTTTTACCCCTTCAAACTTGATCAACGGATTTCTGGACTGGTGCTTTTGGTTTTCTGGTACCTTTGGTACTTCCGGTACTTCGGTTTTTTGGTACTTCTGGTACTTTGTGAAACTAGGGTTTCACTTTCCGGGAGATCTAGCCACTGAAAAGTTGCGCTGAGGATGCCAAAGTGATCCTTGAGGAAGGGCGCACTTTTCTAGATGGTTTTGGGGTTGAAATACTTCGACAAAAAGCCCTAATTTGCATGTATGGCAACATTGACGTTTTTCACTTTCTCTTGTGAAAGATGCTCTCTTCAGCTTAGCTCTGATACCATGTTAAGGTTTAAGCTATTATTAGAGTTCTTTGCAACTCACTAGATAACAATAGCATAAGATAAGATCACTGAGAAATACACAATCACAAGAGACACATCATTTATCCTGGGAAACCCTCATGGGGGAGAAAACCCAACAAAACTTCCTTATTATAGATAGCCAATACAATGCCAAGAGATAACTCAAACTAGTACAGAAAGTCCTCTCCCAAGAATGCGCCTCTCTTGCTCTCTCTCTTCTCCAACTACAGCTCCGACACTTGCTCCTCAAATGAACAAGTGAGTGTGTGTCTAAGTGAGGCGCTAGCTTCCTTATTTAGACAACTTTGACACGTGTGGAGGTGTCTTTTCACTGGCAGGGCCGACTTCTCAATCTGGGTGGTTATAACCACCTTTAATATATTCTGGGGCCTCTTTAATATATTCTGAGGTTGACTTCTGATTCTGCCTATTACAATTATGTTTTGACCAATCCGCAAAAGGGGATTTGGTCTTTTACAATAGTCGACATGATCAATCCGCAATAGGGGATTGATCTAATGAATAATACAACAATAATAATTAGAATACACTTTGCAGTTACATTATTTCAACAAAATAAACACATGCAAGTGTCATTATCATTAGCCCCTATATTATGACAAGCATTAGAAAATGCTACTAGGTGTTCATTTGTATTAACGATGCCATTTTCTGAGAACCTAGGTAAATGATCCTTGGATTTTGGTAATGGTTGGGTGGCTAGTGTGAGTTTCAAGGGAGAAGACACGTGCCAGGGGGTGGTTGTAGCATCTTCCTCAAATTGAAAAAGTTCATATTTCTTAATGACCTTAGCAGGATTGGTAGTGGATTGAATAGGGACTTGATGAATATAGATACTACCAATCACGGATGAAGCAAAGGGTTGCGAGGAGGAGGAACCTCTGGTGCCATTACCACTACCCGAAGACGTCAGGTTGAAGGTGATAGGTATGGGTGAAGAAGATGAACTGGCAGAATCAGATAGGGTTCGCCTAAGAGCGCTTTGTTGTGTTGATAAGACAATTTTACTCCTTCCTATTTCAGAAATATGGGTGACTTCAAAGGACAATCCTCTTCTTCGAGAAATACGAGAATTAAAGGACATGAAAAATATTAAACAGGTAAGAGGAAAAGGTTACTGTTGATTTCTGGGTTTCCCTTGCCTGGCTTCCCAACGTTCACGTATATTTATGTCCCTTTCAATTGCTTCCCAAGAGCATTCAAGTTCAACATGAGTCTTAGTAGTTTCTAAGATAGTATCGAATAAAGTCAAGGCAATGCTGGTCTGGTCATGAAGACCGTTTCCAATATTCGGTTGTCTCACAACGGGTAATGTAATGGAAATATCAGTCAAAGAGTAATCTAACAAAACAGAAAAATAAAATACAATAGTGATATAATCAACCAGAGAGATATGGAAAGATCTCCCCAGTATGGTTGCCAAATACATTTTTGAGGAAAAGGCATGAAGAACCTTACTCAAACATTTTCAGATCTTGCTAGGCCAAGGCAAGATAGTTGGGAATGTTACCTAGAGTTTACAGCCTTAAATTCAAAATAATCACTTGATCCATATGTAATATGTACGAGGAACCAAGGTTGATTTTATATATTTTATGTAACCGTGCAAAAGAAAGAAAGAAAAAATATACATAAGTGTGTACATGGATAAGAAACAAGGATGAAAGCAAAATCTGAAAAATATCATTAAGATACACATGTGAGACTGAAATCAGAAATCTGATTTTTATATTAACTTCATTCTGAGATACAAAGCAGAACTCTCTTTACAAACCCCTGCGAGGGTGGGGAATAAAGTCAGATTTAGAAGTCTTTGATGGGAACCATACAAAAAGACTCTGACAACAAAAGAAAATTGAAGCTAAAGATCTGAATCAGCTACCCATAAAAGTGCTGTCACTTRACTTTGCAAAATATTCTTTATCAGTCATGAAATCTAATCCACAAACAAACAAGAACACATAGACTACCAAAGATAGATCATACAACTTTAGAAACAAGCTGCTGAAAGATATGATTCAGTTTYGAATTCTACTGCRTTCAATAAGACCCCGTTGTCATCAAGATGGTTTAGCTTTTCAKTARACTCAGAATAAATGAAGAAAAGAATTATCTCACAAGTATAGAGCAGACCTTATATCAAAAGTTCCCCTTCTGTTCTCTCTCCTTTTGTCTCTTCTTTTGATTGAGCTTTTATTCTTTCCCAATAAGTTATGGTAGTTCAACTACYTTTCTTTTGTTAAGGTTAGTTAGCTTAACTAATAAGTTGAGACAAATAAGTAATAATACATAAATAAGGGTCTAYTTAAATAATAACTAAATAGGTGGGACCCCTGGTCACTCCAATTTTCATTTCTTTAACGATCATCAGAGTATGAAATATAACACCCAAAAAATTAACTCAAACATTTGCCTTGTAATTCCCATCCTTATATAAATAGTCAAATATTTTAGTATCAAAATAAAACATGACTATTGCCCAAAAATAGAATTATATCCATGTTGTCCAAAACATTCTATCAAAATGTATGCTTGCTGTCCAGAACATCATGTCATCATATCAATAAAATCTGCTCAAAAAATAACATTGAAATCCATATTCACTGTGAGAGGTGGTTTGCCTCTTTTCACTGCTACCTTCCTTTGATCCTTTTTCTGATTTGTCACATGTAACAACCTTCAATTGATTGGAACCTTGTGTTCGAATTTCACTGATGACATGGAACAATTATCTTTGAGGTGGAGATGAGAGGACACTGATTCAGAGGAGTCTTTGGAAGACTTGGAGGAATTAACCACCCCTTTTCTTTTATCTAATTCTGGCTTGGGGATGGCAGTTTTTAATCTCTTGTTTGCATGAGAGGACTGGACTGGTGAGGCAACACGATCAACTTGGGCATTTGGGTTGAATGGCGGTGGAGGAGGGGGCAATGGTAACGATACTGTAGGCCAACCATGATGATGTACAACAAATTGATGGACAATCTCTTGCCAACCATCATTGGCAGGTTGCTCTGGTTGCATAGAAACATGAGGTGGAACACAGACACCAGAAAAGTTTTGATGTGGTTGGAAAGTGTTGATGATTACAGATGTGTGAGACATTCTCCTGGACAACCTGAGAGAGAGCCCCTGAGAGGGGTGTGTGGTTCCTATCCGAGACAAAGCTGGAACATAGAGATGGCCTCCTCCTTACAGAGAGTTGAGAATAACTCTAGATGATTCTCCTGTGTAATGCAGTGGGAAAGGAGATCTGCTGTGTTGGACGTGCCTGTGGCTGAGCACAAGGTGAACGTGTGAATTCCCATAGACCTGGGTGCATCGTCGTGTGACAAAGATGAAGATGATGTGTTAGCCTCTTCTAAGCAAAGAGTTGAGGTGTTGAACTCTAGATGACTCTCCTGTGTAATGCGGTGGGAAAGAAGATCTGTTGAGTGGACGTGCCTGTGGATGAGCACAAGTGAATGTAATCCTAGTGGCTGAGCACTAGTGAGTGTGGTTTTTCTGTGAGACGCAATGAGATAGAGATATGGACATCCCTATGGATGTGCCCCTAGTGGCTGAGCACTAGTGGGTGTATTAGATCCCTTGCTATATTGTTCAAGAGTCAGACCTGCCTGTAACTCTAATTGTAATGTAAAGGGTACAGGTCGGCCCCACCTTAATGTAAAAGACAATTAATGTAAAGGATAATTAATCTGGTAATTATTAATTATATTGTGAGTTATTGAGGTCGGCCCTGTCGTGCCAATAGACAATTTTATTGACAGGTCAATTCTAATATAAGTAAAGGTAGATTCCCCATTGAGGAATCATATCTTAAGTGTGAGTTTGGAAATCTTAGCAAGTACATCTTCTTGGGAAAAGTGCGCACCTCTCTTGGGCGCTAGTCTTCCAAGGTTTGTGAGCACCCTTTTGTGTGCTAGGTTTTCTTGATGGTGGAGGTCTTTCTCTTGAAGAATATAGCATAGGATTGGCTGGGTTTTCTTCCCTTGTTGAGAAGGGTTTCCCAGGATACTTCTTGTGTATTTGTGCATGGTGTTTCTTCTTGTGATCTTGGTTGYTGCAACAAATTATTTATGGTTTAAGTAAAATGATAAAATGGAATGAACCTCATGCTTAAGCCTAGCTTATTGAAAAATCAACATGGTTTCAGAGCATAGGTATTGAAGAACCGATTGCACAAGCAAATTTCGGTCATCCTCTCTCTTTTCTGCAAAACCGTACGAYCCTCCTAGGGTTTCCAGAAATTCCGTACGACCTACCTCTTTGAGGAGTTTCAACACTTGTCACTTGGACGTTGTGGCTAAAAATTTCATAGGAGTGTACGACCTCCTTCATCGCACCTCCAACAAGCTTCAGATTGCATTTCCGAGCATTTTTTACTTTTTGGCCCTAGGGTTTCGCTAATTTCTGCAGAAATTTCAGTATTAGGGTTTCTGCAACTCATTGAAGGAGCTCTTCAACTCACCATTGTTCTCCTATCTTTCAAAGGCTTATTGTTGGTAGTCATAAGTCCAACAAAACCTAAAAGTGCTAGCCTAGCTTAACCGTTAGGTTTTCTAGCCTAGTTGACAAGGGGTTGTGAAGAATCTAAAATTATGATGAACTAGAACTATGATGGAAGATAAGCTTGATGGATCAAGCAAATTCAAGTTCCTAGAAGACAAGACTTTAGAGGAAGGCTTATTGTGGGTGATACAAAAAGGTGACACTGTGACTACCTTCTTCATGAAGATGTTAGAGGACAGAGATTAGCCAGGTTCCATTGGAGAAATCATATCAGCACCCTCAGGTATGTACTTGTATATATATTATTTGTATCATTGTCATAAGGGTAATTGCAGGAGGAAGGAACCTTTGCCGAAGTCATGGATCCATAGGGATCTCAGTGCATTCAGAGGAACAACACACTGGAAGTGAAGACTCCAGGTTTGATTGTTGTAATTGTCATTTCTGTAACCTTTATTTCTAAAGTTTGCTACATTACAAGTAGGTGTTGTAGCTGTGACAACAATCCTTAAATTGTTTAGAGATGTACTTATTATTCTCCTTTAGGAGATATTCTTGTTTTGGTACCTCCTGTTTTCTTGTTCCAGACAGGTTAAGAACAAAGGAAGATGTTTATTCTTTAGAGGGAGTCACTTGACTCAGAGGGAGTCAACTATTTGAGAAAGAGGAAGAATAGAACCATCATTGAGGCAACCAATGCAATAATGCATGATCAGAATCTTTCTATGATTTCATGGGTAGAAGCATGCATGACATAGTATATGTTCAGAACAAGAGTCCTCACCAGACTTTGAAAAACATAACTCCCAAAGAAACCTTCATCGGAGTGAAGCCTGAGATTGAACACTTAAGGACATTTGGGTGCCCAGTGTATTTTCCTGTACCCAAAGAGAAGAAGTCCAAGCTAGACCTTGAATCTTTGAAGACATTCCAGATCTACATCCCTGGTCAGAGACAGATTGAGACAAGCAGAGATGTTGTCCTTGAAGAAGAGATAACCTTTCAAAGATCCAGAGAATCTCAGATGGAGATTGACAGTGAGACAATACCTTCTCCCCCTTCAACATTTCAGAGGGAGACATGCATTATTCCAGTTGATCCAGTTGCTCCAGTTGATATGTCCAGAGATATTGCAGTAGGTCATAAAAGGCATGCCTAGGCTCACTCTGCAAGAGGCAGAGGAACATACAAGCCCCTCAAGGCACATCTCGAGAAAGCAAAAGATATTTTCAAGCTATTCTTCAGTCATGAGCCACTTCATTGATTCTGAGCCTCCTTGTCTTGGAGAAGCAACAGGAGAACATGTATGGCAAGATGCCATAACAGAAGAATACCAGTATATCTTAAAGAATGATGTATAAGATATTGTTCAGAGATCAGAAGGGAAGTTTGTGGTGACTTCCAAGTGGATCTATAAGATCAAGCATGTAGCTGATGGAAGTGTCGAGAAATACAAAGCGAGATCTATAGCCAGAGGATTCTCACAAACAAAGGGAGTTGTCTATGCTGAGACACTTGATCCAGTAAGCCCGATACACTTCCATCCGTACTACCATCCATGATTTGGAAACTATATCAGATGGATGGATTCTTGATGAGTTTGGGTTTCAGCAAGAGTATTGTTGATCCAAACCTATATTATTACAGTGTTGGTGACGAGAGCCTGATTTTGATGACTTGTTCAGAAAGCCTTGTTGTTGGATTCAAGTAAGCTTTGACTTCTGATTTCGAGATGAAGAMTCTGAGTATGATGCACTACTTCTTGGGACAAGAAGTATGACAGAGGACYGATGAGATTTTCCYGAGTCAAGGAAAATATACAGTGGGAATGTTAAAGAAGTTTAGTATGACAGAATGCAAATCCACGGTGATGGATTTTAAGAAAATGAATGATGATGATTCAGATGAGATTGATCCACAACTGATTGGATGACTGATGTATCTAGTTAACATCAGACTTGATTCATGCTATGCAGTGAATGTACTAGGTCATTCCATGAGTCAGTCGAGACAGACTCATTGGACAACAGTGAAACATGTATTGAGATATCTACGAGGCACAATTAGATATGGCCTGAGATATGTCTCCAGTGTAGAATTGAGTTTGCAGGGATATGCATAATGGACAGAAAGTACAATGGACCGAAAGAGCACATCCGGTTGTTGTTTTACTGTGAAGTTTGCCATGGTTTTCTGGTGCAGTAGGAAACAAAGCTCTGTGGCCTTTAGTACCACAGAAGTAGTGTATATAGCATTGAGTGTGTGAAGAAGTGTGGCTTCACAAGCTTCTAACAGATTTACTTGGTCATGAGATGTATTCTATGATGATAACCAGAGMTGTGTGTGAAGCTYTTTGAAAACCCGATGTTTCATGTTAGATYGAAACATGTTGAGATAAAATATCATTTTTTAGAGACATGATGCAGAAGAAAGCAATACACGTGCAGTACCTTCCTACACATGAGCAGATTGCAGACATCTTCACCAAACTGGCTTGGTGAAGAATACCTCTCTAGCTGAGAGGGAGTGTTGATGATTACAACCAAGACAAAGTTCGAGTATTTACGTGAGAGACTTGGCCTGGTGGAGAATGCCTCCCTAGCTGAGAGAGAGTGTTGATGATTACAACTGCGTGAGACATTCTCCAGGACACAAACCTGAGAGAGAGCCCTTGAGAGGGGTGTGTGGTTTCTATTTGGGATAGAGCTGGAACGTAGAGATGGCCTCCTCCTTACAGAGAGTTGAGAATAACTCTAGATGATTCTCTTGTGTAACATAGTGAGAAAGGAGATCTGCTGAGTTGGACGTGCCTGTGGCTGAGCACAAGGTGAATGTGTGAATTCCCATAGAGCTGGGTGCATCATCCTGAGACAGAGATGAAGATGATGTATTAGCCTCCTTTGAGCAGAGAGTTGAGATGATGAACTCCAGATGACTCTCCTATGTAATGCAGTGGGAAAGAAGATCCATAGAGTGGACGTGCCTGTGGATGAGTAGAGGTGAACGTAATCCTAGTGGCTGAGCACTAGTGAGTGTGGTTCTCCTGTGAGACGTAGTGAGATAGAGATATGGACATCCCTATGGATGTGCCCCTAGTGGTTGAGCACTAGTGGGTGTATGGGATCCCCTGTTATATTGTTCAAGAGTCAGACTTGCCTGTAACCCTAATTGTAATGTAAAGGGTACAGGTGGCCCCACCTTAATGTAAAAGATAATTAATCTGGTTATTGATAATTATATTGTGAGTTAGAGAGGTCGGCCCTATTGTGCCATTAGACACTTCTATTGACAGGTCAAGCCTAATATAAGTAAAGGTAGATTCCCCATTGAGGAATCATATCTTAAGTGTGAGTTTGGAAATTTCAGCAAGTACATCTTCTTGGGAAAAGTGCGCACCTCTCTTGTGCACTAGTCTTCTAGGGTTTGTGAGTACCCTTTTGTGTGCTAGGTTTTCTTGGTGGTGGAGGTCTTTCTCTTGAAGAATATAACAAAGGACTGGCTGGGTTTTCTTCCCTTGTTGAGAAGGGTTTTCCAGGATACTTCTTGCGTACTTATGCATGGTGTTTCTTCTTGTGATATTGGTTGCTACAACAAATTGTTTATAGTTTAAGTAAAATGCTAAAATGGAATAAACCTCATGCTTAAGCCTAGCTTTTTGAAAAATCAATAGAAAGGAAGCCTCTCAAGTCTAGGTTGCAGAATCCCTTGGCCAACTAAATTGAAGGATCCGTCTTGGAAAAGCTGATTCAGCTCTTGTGGATCAACGTCAAAATGTATTGAGAATCGTGGCCTTTTATGACTCCTTTGCCAATTATTTCCTCTACCTTTGTTTGCACCTCTGCCATTGCTGCCCCTGCTAAAAAAACTCATCCTGAAGCAATATTCCAATCAGAAGATGAAAACTTTTAACAATCCATTCAGTAATACTCTACCTAAATAAAATCAAAATGTTGGCGCTATCATTCACAACAGAAGCATATGCAATCCATCCATTGATACAACTCACCACATCGAATTCAATAATCAATTGCAATTGAACATGGAATGATGGGGTCATTTGGAAGATGGGAGGCTTTGTAATGAATGAAAAATGGTAGCATGGACGGGAACCGACAAATAAATACTGTTCAAGCAAAATGTAGAGTGCTTTTCTTCCAAAAACAATGTCTCCATATCAAAATTTCCAACTAAAATCATCATTCAATCCTTTTTGATCCTTTCAAGCTTTCTGCTTAAAAATGCAATTCAAGATAATACAACATGGGATGAATTAAATGTTATTGGGAAGGCGGTGGGCATTTAGTGAGCGAAAAATGAGACAATGAACGAGAATGAGACGATTACTGTTTTGTTACATGGAAAAAGACATTAATCGATTTTAAAATCATCATTACCATCATTTGCCCAAAAACATTTGGATATCCACTGTTTACCATGCCAATTATTTCCAAAATAACATGACATAACTAAACCCACTAAATTTCGTTTGTGAAAATAACATTTCTCTTTAACATTTAAATATACAGTATCCATGACATGGCAACAATTTTCTTTAAACTGCTCAATACCAATATCAAGGAAAATTACAGGATTATCAAACTTGCAAGTTTCATCCTTTTTTTTTAAAACCATAGATATCCTTTTAAACAGATAAAGTGTTCTACATGAGACTGTCGACAAAGCAATTTGACTTAGTCATAATCATAACCAGAATGCCTCAAGTCAGCATGAGAGGCTGAGAAAAGAATTGTAAGGCCTTTCAACTGTGCATCACATAAAATTTACACCACAGCCCCAAATAATATCTGCAAAAACAAATCAGGCTCGAAACCCCAGTGCGAACTTGGTGGGTGTTGCCGTCAAACCCCAGTGCGAACTTGGTGGGTGTTGCCGTCTTATACACACTTGGGAGATGTAGAAGAAATCTTCAATCCACTCGGTGTGTCCTTGGGGGCAAGTGAGAGTTAAGGTGCTGTCATCTAATCTTCAACTCCTCTGTCTAAGCCAACTCCTAGCGAAGCCAAGGGGGGTAGTCCCTAACAAATATACTACGGCTTGAACTAAGCTAAGTACAAGAAATTAAATCTAGGAGTTTATTCTTTTCAACAATCAACCATAAACTGATAAAACATAAACTAAATATTCACCACGATATAAACAGTAAGCATATACTTGCATAAAAGGATACTGAGATACAATTGTTAGGTGCAAGTAACATTAAAATTGCTTCAAATAGATAACCAAAATATAAAGTGAAGCCT
>JASDQU010509743.1:0-17071 GCA_032191745.1 Picea mariana
CAAGGAAGATGGAGGGGATGTGTACTTGGCTTCTTCAAGGACACATGCAGATCATGAGGCATGGTTGGTTGACTCAGGTGCATCCTTTCATATGACTCCCCACAAGGAGTGGTTCTGTGAATATGAAAGCTATTATGGAGGTAATGTTTTCCTAGGTGATGACTCGACAACCAAAATCATAGGACGAGGAAAAGTCAAGTTGAGGCTTATAAATTGAAGGATTAAAACACTACATGGTGTTCTGCATATCCCAGGTTTGGCCAGAAATTTGATTTATGTAAGCAAAATGGATGATGCAGGGGTAAAAACAATATTTGAAAAAGAAACCTGCAGGATGGTTCGAGGAGCAATGGTGTTGTTGAAGAGAGTTCGATTTGGAACTCTGTATAAGCTGCAAGGAAGCACTATTAGTGATGGGTGTAATAGTTCCATTGTTCTTGATATTGGAGTTGAAGAAGAAAAAACTCCTACAGTCTATGGAGAAAAGGTTACGTTGTGGCATCAAAGACTAGGGCATATTGGAGAGAAGGGTCTTCGACTACTACACGATAAAGGTATGGTTGAAGGTATGATCCAGATTTATGAGCGGAATGAAATAAATAACAGACTGAATATAATAACACAGAAAACAACAACATATATCCAGTGAACAATAACTTCTATTGAATAAATAAAATAGGTTGAAACTGTAAAACTGCAGAACTGAAAATAACTTGATCGAATGGTGGTAGCTATCTCTTAGGAGAGATATGGTTGCTACGTGCATCCGTCTGAGAAGAATGATTACAATGAGGCTCGAGAGGCCTTTTTAACTTTACTCGTGAATGCCAAAAACCTAACCCAAGGAGATGAAACGCCAAAATTTTTGTGGGCCCCGATGGGTAAGTTGGTACCTAAACTTCCCAGGGTCGTAATTTTGCATACGACCTTCGTTTTAGGTGCGTGATAGCCCGTTGGAAGGGTCTTTTCAAGAAATACACATTATGTCGTCAAACCTTGACTTTGTCTACAGGTTGGTTATGGCAAGCCAAAAAAACATTGTTTAGGGCCCCAAAACGTCCCTGGAAATACATAAAGATGTATTAACATGAAAACTTCCAAAATTTGATTAGATGGGCGACCATCAATCTCCACCGGACAGTTGTGTAGGGCTTCAGACAGCCCTGAAAGTGTAGAACCCACAATTACAAAGAATTACAAAAGACTGTGTTGAACTAAAATTGTGAAAAGGAACCAGCTGGAATAGGTGGGTGGCCACCAATATTCACCTGGATTAGTCCTCCCCCCTTAGGAAGCAATGGTCTCCATTGTGTTTAGCACCCCCATCACGTGAGGAAATTTTTGTTGAATTTGGCCCTGGGTGAGCCATTTGCCTTGGTGCAAGAGTTGCCTTGCCTTGACAACCCGATAAAGTTGGACCCTCTGTTGGCGAGTGCCCTTGACCTGTGTGTCCACTATCTGATCAGTGGATGCCTATTCCATACAATCATGGTTGAGTTCTATTGGTGTCAATTGTTCTACGATCTCTAAGGTGTCCAATAATGGTGGAAAATATGGCTGGAGGAGGTCCACATTGAACACTAGGTGCAAGCCAAGGAAGGGGGGATGTTGAGCTCTAAAGGATTGTCTCCCACAACCTTGGTGATAGTGTAAGGCCCATACCGAAGTGGACGGAGCTTCTGATGGGGCTCTGTAAGGCATTCTTTCTGCAAATGTAACCAGAGCTTGTCTCCCACCTGAAACTTATGGAGTATTTGATGTTGATCATGATGCTTCTTGTACTTAGCATTGGCTTTATGCAAAATCTCATGGACATGTTGGCAGATGTGTTGAATCCGCTCAATGAATCTGGTGGCTTTGTCGGCCTCAGACTAAACATGGGAAGATTTTGCCTGTGTAGTTGCAAGAGGTAGTACAACATCAATGGGACGCAAGGGTTGGAATCCTAGCCACACTTGAAATAGGCTATGGTTGGTGGAGCTATGGAGAGCCTTGTTGTAGTTGTGTTGAATATAGGGAAGACTTTCATCCCATGTACGCGGATGCTTAGAGTTATACATGCGCAGGATGTGCACAATCATCTAATTGACAACCTCTATCTGACCATCGATTTGAGGGTGGAAGGCAGTGGATTTAGGGAGCTTGGTATCCAACAGTGACCAGAGACTCGACCAAAATGTGTCGAGGAACCTGTTGTCCTGATCAAAGATGATGGTCTGTAGTATCCCAAAATGGACCCACACTTGTTCGAAGAAGAGCTTGGCAGTATTTGTCATTGTGATGCTCTTCTTGGAGGCTGTGAGAATGGCCATCTTTGAAAACCGATCAACCACCACAAATACAAAATCATTGCCTTGCTTGGTTGATGGAAGGCCAGACATGTAATCCATCGAGATGGATTCCCAAGGCCTCTCGAAAGTATAAAGAGGGGTTTATAAGCCTTGCTTCTTGATGGTTAGCTTGGAAATGGAACATGTAGTGCAAGATTTGATATACTTGTTGACATCCTGTCGAAGTTTAGGCCAATAAAAATGTTTCTGTAGAACGACCACAATTTTCTCCACGCCAAAATGTCCTGCCATGTGACTGTAGTGAGCCTCTCAAATAAGCTTTTCACGCTCATTTGTAGGAACACAAAGGTGGCCCATATGGCATAACAGTTCATCCTGAATGTGAAAATCGGTGACATTTGCGCTTGTACCCAAGAGATGATAGGTGGTGGCAAAGTCAGGGTCTTGCTGATAAAGTTGGGGCCACTCAGATGCCACATGCCCACAGGAATGGACCATGGTGGTGAGTGCAGCCACGAGAGGTCGATTGAGGCAGTTAGCGACACAATTTGTGCTTCCTGTCTTATACTTGATGTTGAGATGGAATTGTTGCAGGTATGTGGACCACTTCTGATGGTGGTTGTTCTGAAACTTCCCCTCTGTTTGTATGAACTGCAAAGGCTTGTGATTAGTGTGGATGATTGTCTCCTTTCACAAAATGTAATGTTTCCATTGACGACAGGCTTGTATAATGGAATACATTTCCTTGTCATAAGTGGGGTATTTTCAGACAATATCTAAGAGTGTCTCACTATGGTATGCTACCAGATGACCATGTTGAGTGAGAACTGCACCTACAACATAGTCGGATGCATCAGTCTCAATCTTGAATGGTTGTTGCAGATCAGGTTAGGAGAGTACTAGAGCTAAGCACAAGAGATGCTTCAAATAATCAAATGCTCGTTGTTGTGCCTTCCGCCACGCGAACTTTGCCTTGCCACCGCCCTTGGTCAATTGGTTGAGGGCCCATGCAATATGGGAAAATCCTAACATGAACCGTTAGTAGAAGTTAACAAGTCCGAAGAAGCTCTGAAGCGGTTAGTGTGGTCAGGGCTGGCCAGTCATGAATGACTTGGATCTTAGTTGGATCCACATGTACCCCATGTTCATCAACAACGTAGCCCAAGTATTGGACCATGTTCATGCCAAAGGAGCATTTTTCCAAGTTGGCATATAGCTTGTGCTACCGCAGAGTGCTCAAAACTTGTTGAATATGTTGCATGTGCTCATCCCAAGTTATGATGAAGATGAGGATGTCATCCAGATATACCACCATAAAAGATTTCGTGAAGGCTCTTAATACATCATCCATCAACCTCATGAAAGTCACTGGTGCATTTGTTAGGCCAAAGGGCATGACCATCCATTTGAAGAGACGTTCTTTAGATTTGAAAGTTGTCTTCCATACATCAGTCGGTTCTATGGGAACTTGGTGGTAGCTAGACTTTAGGTCAATCTTGCTGAAGAACTTGGTCCCCTTGAGTTGGTCAAGAAGGTCATCAATTCGGGGAATTAGGTACCAGTTCCTGATTGTGATTTTGTTTAATGCTCTGTAATCAATGCAAAGCCGCCATGTCCCATGTTTTTTCTGCACCAGTATAATCGGGCTTCCCCAAGGGGAGGAGTTGGGTCTAATGTGCCCCTTTTGAAGCAACTCTTGGATTTGATGCTTGATTTTGTCATTTTCCATCAACGAGAGATGATAAACTCATCCATTAGGTAGAGTTGCACCCGAGGTTAGATCAATTGGATGCTTGACTTGGCAGTGTGTCAGTACCTCGGTGGGTGAAGAGAAAATGTCTCTTTACTCTTCCACAATTCCATCCACTTGCTTCTGCTACGAAGAGAGGCTCTGTGTAGAGGACACAGATATGGCGGTGACCTTATGCTTACTGTGAGCATGGATCACAAGGAAGACAAACTTCCTGGTCTTTGAAATGACCTTACTAGATTGATTAGTAAATAGCGCAGGTGGCGATACCTCTGGTATCCTGTACAATTGTCTACCCAAAGTAATAATAACACTGCGGGGTCTATACTCCTACACAACATGTCGCTTCCACAAATATGGATGTCCTAAAAGAACATCACAAACTTCAAGGGGAGCAATATTACACAATACCTCATCTTTGAAGGGCTTGATACCGTAGGGCAGACGACACTATTAGCTGATGTGGAGATCTCTTGCTTGGCGAAGCCAGTCGATGGTGTAGCAATGCGCCTGCGGTGTCATCGACAAGTCCAACTGCTTGATGACCTCTATTGATATTAGGTTCTTCTGACTATCACTATCGACAATGAAATGAAGCGGAACCCCCTTTACCCACATTTGTGAGTGAAAGAGGTGTTCCCCTTCCTCTGGTTCTTTTGGTTCACTTGGCTGGACTTTGGTAGTAGCGACAGTGGCGCTAGTTTTGGCATCGATAATACACTTCCCTCCTTATGGATTTGATTCAGAGTCAGAATGTGCCTCTAACTCGGAAGCTTTCAGCTCGACCACTAGTGACTGCTTGGAGCGAAATTCTCCAGTGTTGTGCCAAGGGATTTTATGGTATTGACACCACTTTCTCGTGTTCTTCTTCGACTTCTCATTACCTTTCTTGTGTTGCAGCTTGGATTGGTTGTCCTGAGAGTGGCCATCTTTTCTATGTCCCTTGTTTTGTGGGTTGGGGCCGACTTTGCCCTACTTCGACTGTGAGGAGTTTGGAGATCCAAACTCTTGCCTCTTTTGCTTAAATTTTTGCTCGTTCTTGACAACATATCTATAAGCTGTACCCAATGATGAGATGTCCAGAAAATCCATTCATGTTTGAATGTATCTATGCAGACAACTGCGGTATTTAAGCACCAGATGTCGTTCAGAGTCTTTGATACCCAATTGGTGTGTAGGGTATGTAAAATATTGGTGAAATTTGGGACTGTCTAGTCCCTTTCCTGACGCAGAGTGGTCCATCTTGTGTACTGGTCCTCGTAGCTTCCAATAGGGTAGTACTGTTCTTTAATGACATCCCTAAAGGAATCCCATGTGGGGGTGACCACAAATATTGCATATTCCTCTATGGCCCTTTGCTCAGAGTAAGTATCCCACCAGTCCTTAACATGAGGGATGACATTGAGGAGTGTAAAAGTAATATTTTCTCTATCGAAAAAATTGTGGACCAAAAAATACCCTTCAAGTAGATTCAACCATTTATCTACAACATTTGCATCTATCATTCCTTCAAATAATGGAATATCAAAATTGACTTGTTCCTTGAAGGGGGTTGCATGGCCGCTTGATGAAGATGCGTCTCTTGTGGGTAGTCGCCGAAGGATTCGTGCAAAATTGTCCATCATTTCGTTCCTTTGTCGTGCAAGGGCTTCCTCGAGCAACAATTTAAAAGGATCTCCCGCTCCATCATATTTCTTCTCATCTCCCATGAGTTGTTGTCGGGCTCAACATGACCGATCTTACAAAGGCTTGACTGGTTCAAGTCCCAACTTCTTGCACCCAGATCTTGTCGGGGACATGCATGAAGAAAAATAAATGAAGAGAAGACCCCTCTGATACCATTGATCCAGATTTATGAGTGGAATGAAATAAATAACACATTGAATACAATAAAACAAAGATACAGAGAACAACAACAGATATCCAATGAACAATAACTTCTATTGAATAAATAAAGTAGGTTGAAACTGTAAAACTGCAGAACTGAAAACAACTTGCTCGAATGGTGGTAGTTATCTCTGAGGAGAGATGTGGCTGCTATGCGCATCTGTTTGAGCAGAATGATTATAAAAAGGCTTCAAAGGCCTTTTTAACATTACTCATGAATGTCAAAACCCTAAACATCCAAAAACCTAAGCCTAGGAGATGAAACGCCAAAAGTTATGTGGGCCTCGATGGGTAAGTTGGGACCTCAACTTCTCGGGGTCGTAAATTTTGCACATGACCTCTCTTTTAGGCATGTGATAGCCTGTTGGAAAGGTATTTTTGAGAACTACACATTGTTTTCTCAAACTCCGACTCTGTCTACAATTTGATTGTGGCAAGCCAAAAAAAACATTGTTTAGTGCCCCAAAACGACCCTGGAAATACAGAAAGATGTATTGACATGATAATTTCCAAAATAAGCCAGTTGGATTAGGTGGACAACCACCAATCTCCACCTAGAAACTGTGTAGGGCTTCAGACAACCCTGGAAGTGTAGAACCCACAATTACAAAGAATTACAGAAGAACGTGCTGAACTAAAATTGTTAAAAGGAACAAGTTGGAATAGGTTGGTGGACACTAATATCCACCTGGATCAAGGTATGTTTAACTGCTCTCTGGATTTTGATTTCTATGAACATTGTGTATATGGGAAGCAAAATCGGGTAAGATTCCCCTTTGGTGCAACGAGGGCAGAAGGAATTTTACAACTAGTTCACAGTGATGTGTTTGGACCTGTGTTAGTTCCATCAATGGGAAAATCTGTGTATTATGTCTCATTTATAGATGACTTCTCGAGGAATACTTGGATATATTTCCTCACGAAGAAATCTGAAGTCTTTGACATGTTTAAAGAGTTTAAATCTCTTATTGAGAATCAAACAGAGAAAAGAATTAAGGTGTCGAGCACAGATAATGGCAGAGAGTTATGTAGGAATGAATTTGAAGAATTATGTAAGAAGTGCAGTACAACAAGGCATAAGACTACTCCATATAGACCTCAACAGAATGGAGTTGCAGAAAGGATGAACAAGACGCTTATGGAAAAAACAAGGTGCATGCTCAGTGGTGCTGAGTTAGGGCAATAATTCTAGGCAGAGACAGTGGGTACTGCATGTTACCTGGACAACAAATCACCCTCATCAGGGCTGTATGACAAGACTTCACAAGAGGTATGGACTGGTAAGAAACCTTCTCTCACACATATCAAGGTATTTGGCTATGAGTCCTATGTTCATGTTCCAAGGGAAAACATGAGTAAGCTAGATAAGAAAGTTGAAAAGTGTATCTTTATTGGGTATAAAAGTGGTCTCAAAGGTTATAAGTTTTGGAACCCAGGAACTAAGAAGGTTGTGTATAGCCGAGATGTGATATTTAGAGAAATGAAGGATGTCGTTAAACAGGAAGTCCTACCAAGTAAGGAAGAACCAGAGAAAATAGAGTTTGATTTAAAGGATGATGAATCAAACTCTACAGAAGAACATGAATCAGAAGAAGAAGATCCTCATACTCCAGTATTGAAGAGATCGATTCTAGAAAGAAGGCTACCGGAAAGGTATACTCCATCTAATTTTCGTTCAAATTTTGCTTTGTCTATTACTGATGATGATCCTATAACTGTGAGGGAGGTAGTGGATTCAAATGATGGAAAGCTCTGGAAAAATGCCATGGATGAAGAAATGGCAGCCTTGGATAAGAATGAGGCTTGGGATCCAGTGGAGTTGCTAACTGGAAGAAACCCCATTGGAAACAAATGGGTATTTAAAAAGAAGTTGAATGTAGAAGGCAAAGTGGAGAAATACAAAGCTCGATTAGTAGCAAAGGGTTATTCCTAGGTTGAGGGAATTGATTTTGGTGAGATTTTTTCTCATGTTGCCAAGGTAACTTCTATAAGATTTATGTTATATGTTGTTGTTGCATTTGATTTTGAAGTAGAACAGATGGATGTGAAGACAACATTCCTACATGGGGATTTGGAAGAAGAAATCTATATGAAGCAGCGACAAGGCTTTGTTGTGAAGGGAAAGAAGGAGCTGGTATGCAAGCTGAAAAAGTCCCTGTATGGTTTAAAACAATCACCTGGAATGTGGTATCAAAAATTTGATACTTATATGCTGGGACTTGGCTTCACAAGAAACAAAGAGGATCACTGTGTGTATTTTAAATTAATTGGTGATCATTTGATTTATTTGGTCTTATATGTGGATGACATGTTGCTGATAGGAAACAACAAGGATATTATCCAGGATGTGAAAACTCAGTTGTCCTCTAAATTTGACATGAAGGATCTTAGTGCTTCAAATTTCATTTTGGGCATGGAAATTAAAAGAGATCGGAAAAAGAGGAAACTCTGGTTAAATCAAAGAAAATATGTCGAGGCAATATTGAAGAGGTTTAATATGCAGGAATGTAAACTGGTCAAGGTCCCTATTCTTGTTGGTGTAAAGTTATTTACGGATCAGTGTCCCAAGACACTTGAAGAGGAGGACATGTCTCGTGTTGCATATGCGAGTGAAGTTGGTAGTTTGATGTATGCAATGGTCTATACTAGACCAGACATTGCACATGCAATGGGAGTTTTGAGCAGGTATATGTCAAAACCATGGAAGGAGCATTGGACAACAGTAAAAAGGGTTTTCATGTATTTGCGTGGCACTCCTAGTTATGGATTGTGCTACGAAGGAAGACAAGGATTGGACAGAGTGTTGGACATACATGACTTTATGGATGTAGACTGGGCTGGAGAACTGGATCGTAGGAGATCTATAAGTGGGTATGTGTTTAACCTGTTTGGAGGAGCAATCAATTGGATGAGCAAAAGACAGACTGTAGTGGAACTTTCAACTACAAAAGCTGAATACATGGTAGCCACTCATGCAAGTAAGGAAGCAATATGGTTACAAAGATCGTGTTTAGGTATTGGGTTGGTACAAGAAGCTGTAAGGATAGATTGTGATAGTCAGAGTGCAATTTTTCTGGCGAAGAACCCGACTTATCATTCAAAGACAAAGCATATTGGTATTCAATATCACTTTGTGAGAGACATGGTTGAAGAAAAGAAAGTGTTGCTAACGAAGGTGGACACATTGAAGAATGTTGCAGATTCATTAACAAATCCGTGAGCACTAAGAAGTTCTCTTGGTGTAGAGGATCCATGGGCATTGTTGCTCTAG
Organism: Picea mariana; assembly: GCA_032191745.1. Classification (NCBI taxonomy): domain Eukaryota; kingdom Viridiplantae; phylum Streptophyta; class Pinopsida; order Pinales; family Pinaceae; genus Picea; species Picea mariana. The sequence goes on from JASDQU010509743.1 coordinate 9,200, forward strand.
ATTGTTGGCTATGTAACCTTGTACCCCCCCGTATGCAAAGAAAACAACAAGTGGGAGAATGTTGGGTATGTGTTATATTCTTTACATGACTAGTTGTAGTGTACGCTACGTTGCTTCGGGCGCGCAGGGGGGTGATATTCCCCCCAGTGCAGGGGTTTTGGGGCAGCGTCCTCGAGAAATTTTTTGTTGCCTCGTGAAATGTGTCACATTTTTGCCTCAATTTTCATGTCCATTGTTGGGTGGTTTTTCAGCACATGGTTTTTGCTGATGGTTTTCTTTTTCCGGTTAAGGAATTATTGTTGTTGACTAATCCATGTCATTGGGTTAGGGTTTTGGAAGTCATTGGCTCCTTTATGTATATTGTATTGTAAACAATGTATCACTATGAATGAATATAGAATATGTTAGTTTTCCCGGTTTGGGTTTCCATGGGAAAAATCTCTGTGTAATGTGTGTATTTGCCATTGTATCTTTTTTGTTCTTTTATTGAAAATATGCTTGCAGTAAAATATTGTACAAGGTTAAAATCTACACTTCCTTCTGCATGTGAAGAGTAATTATGCATTTGAAAATACTTCCTCATGCCTAACAACCATGTATCTGCATCCTCATCCTTCCTGTGCTCACCATCAAATGTAGGAGGCTTGATTTTGTTCATTTCTCCCTGTATCTCATCTACCCTAGACCTCCTCTTATGTTTCCTGACAAGGGATGGACTTGAACTACTGTGTGATCTCTTAGTGGAATGCCTTGGGGAGTGATGGTGATGTCTTCCAACACTTCTTTTCTTCTCCTCTCATCATGAGACCCGTGACTTCCTGGTTTGCTTTAGTCATTCTTCTTATCCATTTTCTTTTCTATTGTGTCCAAGCTATGCATTAACTTTATGTTGAAGTCCTCTTGTTTCTCCTTGGCTTTCATAAGCCTCTCATTATCATATTTATAACTCTGGACATCCTTTTGCAAACTTTTTATGGTCTTTATCAAGTTCATGCTTTCTTCCTTACCTTCTCCATGTCCATTTGAATTTGTACCTTCATTACCCATATTGACATACATCCCTTTGATTTCATCTTCATTGTTGTAAACCCCCTGTGCATATTCCATGATTATGATCTTTTTGTTGATCATGTTCTATCTAAATGCTGCCAACTTTGCAAGACGTGCGACCAACAAAATTTGTTAGACTAAATAATTTAACAAATTCATGAATTATGTATAATTTTGTTCCAATAATGCATCATAATTATTTCTTCTCGCTTCTTGTGAAATTAACTACCCGGATCAATTTTCTAGGTGGATATTTAGATTCCTCTGTCCAATATCTTTCCAATGATTGCTCCCTTGCTCAATTTTGAGTCTCGAGCATAAACTTATGGCCATTTGAAAATTGCATATTAATTCCTTTTGTCCACACTTCAACTAGGTGTAAATCTGAACTATAGTTATGCAATTTTGCACCTATTCCATTGGAGTTTTGTTAGGATCCCAATTAGTTTCCTTCATAAACATATTTTGGACACTCTAGTCAATTTTCAACCCCATCTGATCTCCAAGTTGCTAGATACAACCTACTAAAGTTTCAAACCAATTAATATTTTTGGGCCTGAATGCTACAGGTGCCTTCTATGATCTCTTGTACATTTTATGTGCCCAAATTTTTGTTTTGACTCTTTGTTTGTCTTCTATGGTTTAACACCTTTTTGTATACTCCTCCTATGCTTCAATTTGATTCCAGAACAAGAAGTTATGGCTCTCAGAAGTTAATTGGGTCTTAAAATTTACCCTCCACTGTTTAACCCGTAACTTCCTCATAAAAACTTCGTTTGACAAATGGTTTACACCATTAGAAAGCTCTCTTTGAGCTATTTCATTTGAGTTGCAAACAGACATTATACCTTGGTATGCTCCATTTTCATGGTTTTCAGGTAGGTAAAAACATTGTTTAAGGCCTAAAAAATGCCTTGCAAAAAGAGGACCTTCAACAATACAAACAAATGTCGCAGAAAATCATTGGTTTTCTGTTGTTGTAGACCGCCAAATTGACTTCGCACGCACCACTTCTAAATTATACACCCATATTTACCATGCGCAACACCAAAATGTAGGGCATGCACCACGCACCTATATCCAGTGTGCACTACTTTTCTGTCGCACACAAATATATAGTGCACACAACTTATGTGTCGTGCACCAATACTTACTGCGCACAACTTTTGTTTTGCACATCCATATTCTGCTCTCATTGCAAGCTCCACACCACACAACACCAAGGTTTATTGTGCCCACACCACACACCAATACTCCCTACTCTCCAACAATTCTACTTTCACGCAGTATGAATATTTAACGTGCATGCACTATGCACTAACACTGCGCGCACATAAAATTTTGCTCTATGCTTTTCTAGTACACAATGTGCACTCCTTGCGCACTAATATTATGTATGTGCCACCAATTCTTCACCGTGCAGTGCAAATATTTTGTGCGCACATTGCACACCATTATTTTTCCGCGCATCTCCAACTTTGCATTGTGCAACGCCAAATTTTAGTGCGCACACGTGCGCATCAATATTTTCCACACATCACAGCTTTGCACCATGCAACGCCGAATTCTAGTGTGCACACATGCACACCAATATTTTTCGTGCATCACGAGTTTGCATTGCGCAACACTAAATTTTAGTGTGCACACCGATGCACCACAATTTTCCACACAGCACAAACTTTGCACAGCGCAACATCAAATTTTAGTGTGCACACTTGCGCACCTTTACTTTCCTGCGCATCACCACTACTTAGTGCACAAAAAAGATTTCAATGCTTAATTGATTTTTCCATAATTTTGCTACAAAAAATGGAACTTTTGCTTGATTTGACCCAATTTGTCTTGTGTGCCATGGCCACTCTGTAAACTAAAAAATTCAGCCGTCTACAGGCTCAAATTTTTCCCATTAAGAAATTGAAATTACTTGTTTTCAATTTTCGACTTGATTATTCATATTACCCATGACATTTCTCTCAAATTTTCTACAATAATTTAATCAAACAAGCTGTAGACATACTCCAAAAACTAATTCTTTGCGAATTTTTGATTCAACATTCTGCTAACTCTGCCCATCTAGGCTCAGTGTTGAAAATTGGGCTCTGAAACCACATTGTCGCATCCCCAACCACCTGTTGGGCTATGCCACTTAAAATTTCGAATTATGATACTAATTTAAATCATAAAAATACTCAACAAATGCACAGATTCATATAAAATAATATTAGAAATACGCATGCAACATACATGGGAAAACCCAGGAAAACAAATGCATAAATATTAATGCAGCGTGTGAATTAGCACACAATTGGCACTTATCTTTGATTGAAAAGAACACCAATTCTATGCAGACCTTCCACGTTCCTCCCAACCTTAGATCACACTGCTCATAACTCTCAGCAGTGGGTCACCCTAGAGCTAGGACTAAACTCCACCTGGCTAAAGGATTCCTAACCCGGCTAAGGTATCTCAGACAACAAAAAAACTCAGTCACAGGTGCCAACTCAAACTAACAGCCTACAGTCTCTCATTCCCCACATGCATGTCCCACCCTAGGAAGTGTGCCCCTTCTCTACTCAACAATCCCTAGGCTACCGCACTTCCTTTCTAAAGCTTTAACAACAGGTCGTACAAGAAGTCTTAGAGCTCTGTAGCTGTAGTTTGGCACCTTTCAGAATCAATTCCCAACAATTCTCTCACTTGGAGAAAATGCTCATGGGCCTGACAACCCACCTCTTCAATATCCTATAGGCCTGAAAACCCGCTTCTTCAGTCCAACTCCCAAGCTAACCAGGGTATAGGTACATGTACATGTATAGTAACAGCAGGGTACAGGTGACAACGGAGTGAGTGAAGGAATGATGATAGAATGATAGGAAAATGAACTAAGTTCAAACTATATGTATGCATGTTTCCAACTTGACACTTGTCATGTTGAGAACTACCTTGGGCCCACCTGTCCCCATTTTTAGAACTTAAGATAAAATAATTATCCATACTTTATACTTTAAGGAATTTTAATATAATATTCCTTTGGGCTTAAGCCCCGTTAGCTTAGCCCCTTATCATTAACTCTTAGCTCCATTTCCCTATTTAGTAGAGTTTAGTCCCCCATACTCTTTTACATGGTTGGTCTGTCGTAGTGATGTGTTTTCATTAATATTTGCATGTGGTTACATTTACATTTACAATACATGTGTCTCGCCTTTTCGCATCCAGGCTCAAAAACTCAAACACAAACATAGATACAAAGGCTCTCTGGCCTCAATATCACGCACTTAAGCCGAAGTGTGTCGAATCTTGGAATGTGCACACTCTTCTTTTAGTGTGCCATCCTTGCGCACTTACACATGTGTGCGCTATATTATGGAATGTGCGCACAAAACTAAGTCCAAGACTTGATACAAACAACTCACCAACTTATATACATATGTATATTTATATTTACATTTATAGTTGGGTTCGGCCCAGGGGTATTACACCATCACATGCTTGGAGGAGTTCCAAGTGTTGTGACCTTCATTGGAGTCATGGAGCAGTTTAGAGCACCTTGGTGGGGGCAGATGCAGATGTGGACTTAGGGCGACCTACTTGGGTGACTTCAAGAAGTGGTCTTAGGCAGATTTGGTTACACACATTGGGACGAGTTTGATTATTGTCTAACTCTTTTATGAGGTGTGTTGAAAGGCTTGTTATGATGAAGAAGACAATGAGACGTGCACTTCGTTTGAGAAGAGTTTGGATTAGGTGCTTTGCAACATGGGTGCCTTAGCCATTTTCATTGATTCGTCATGTGATGACTTGAGTGTTGCAATAAAAATCCAAAAGAGGAAACACCTGGAGGCAAAAACGAGTTGGTTCATTCTAAGAGACAAATGGGAGTTGTGATGACTCACTTACCTTGGAGCAGTTTGGACAGTATGTTGGGACACCTGTGGAGGCAGTTGTTGACTTATACAAATCGAAGGATCACACAGACAGATCAAGATAAAGAATGAACAAAGAAGTAATGTAGTGGTGATTGTTGGATGTGCTAGAATTGTGCACTTGAGGTGTTTCATAGACAAGTGACAAAGAATATGGGAGATTGATCGATGAAGCTAGGCTCACACTTGACTTGGAAAAACTTGTCAATGAACCATGGTGCCATGAAGGGCATGGTTGCAACAATGATGAGGCAGTCCTGAGGATCCTACAGTTTGTGGGATGAGTGAAGAGAGTGAATTTGGTTGGTCATATGGGTGGTAGACATGCGATGATTTCCTGACTTTTCGAATAACTTAGATGTGAGATGAGCTAAGTGCAACGATGGGAGGAAGTGACAACAACTTTCATAGACATACCGGTTGATGAAGTTAAGAAGTTTGAGGATAACCTCGTTTTGAAGTGACATTACAACGCAATGAGGCAAGGGAGTTTGCCTTGGCGAGATGTTGTATGGATGAGTTGAGTTGCGAACGAATGAGACTATTTTTGACATCGAGGTGTGCCTTTGTTTAGGTGAATATGGTTGGACTAGCCATCCAACTAATTCGTTACCCGAACAAGTTAGTGTGCAACGACATAGTGAAGGGGTTGAACTTCAGAGGCATGATGATTCGCTTGTGCGATACTTGGTTGTTGCAGAGGAACTTCTTGACAGATTTGGATGATGACAACAACGAAGAGGCAAGTGCAATCTTTCCTTGGTGTTTTTGGGTTGAGAATGTGGTGGATGTTGGATAGAAACAACTATGGAAAATCATGGGGAAGTACACTTTCATAGATTGAGCGTGAAGTTAGATTAGCTACCCAATTTGTTCAAGATGTGGAGGCCTACAATGTGCGGAGACATGAAGAAATCATTGGAGTATGGGCATAGTAGTTCAGCACAAGTGTTCAACACTTAGACATTTTTCAGTTCTGATTGAGGTTGCGACAAGGGTTGCGATCGCAATAGAGCAAAGAGCGATCGTCATGACAACGAAGGCAACTTGGATTACTTATAGATAGATTTAGGGAGATACAAGTTGGTCACATAATGAATTTGGGTAGTGTGGATGGTTGCATGATTTTGCAGATGATCACAAGTGTTATGGAAAGTTGGGGTTTCCACTTCACTGGAAACTTGAAGTTTCCACTGAGGTGGAATTTGGGATTTTCGTTTCGACATGAAACTTGAGGTTTCCAACAATAGTTGCAATGAAAGCATGAGTTCAGGCAGAATTGGAGACAACAAATTTATGTGGATGTTGTTGGGACGACAATGACTTGGAGTGGGGGAGGATGTAAGGCTTGGGGAGTCTGGCCCAAGTGCACACTCCTTCACCGTATACCAAGATGAACGATTCAGGAAAGACAGAGTGCTCGGTTCAATTAAGGAGGAAAAAATATTCTTATAGGATGGAGCGGAGGTTCCTTGGGTGCACATCGTGCCAAGGAATGACTTCACAAAAGTTTTGTTGTGACACAAGTTAAGATGAGGACTTGATGGAAATGTGGGTAAGAAGGTGGGTGCTCCACCGAACGAAGCAATGAAATATCCACCAAAGAGAAAGGTTGACTAAGGGCATCGATTGGATGCTTCGATAGACAAGGCACCTAGATCGACCGAACATAAGGCAATCTTAAGTTGGGTAAGCTCGGTCGCCTTATGTGATGGGCGCGCTAAGGGGAGCGACCAAGGAGATGTGTGATAGATGTTTTTCCAAGCAATGGGTTGAACAATCGGTCAAGGCATGACTTGGGCACCCAACGTAAATGATGAGTCGGTTAGGTGGAAAGTGTGTGCGCTTGAGTAAGTCGACCGAATCACCCAAGGGATGTGCACCCTTTAGACGAAAGGTAACCCAAGTACTAAAGTGGACAAGTTCTCAAACGATTTGTTGACTCCAAGGTAACGACCACGCGCCATCTCCTCGAATGGGCGCTTATTTATGTATGGTGGAGAAGACCATTTGGAAGGCAGGTAAGTTGGAGATCAGAGGTGACATTCTTCCTTCATAATCATAGAATTGGGAGTCTGAGGCAACATTTGAGGTAGAGAAGGCGAACTCCTCCCAAGGAGCCAAGTCGATCTTGGAGGGTGGCTTGAGTTTCCTTGAGGAGTCTGCATCGAAGAGTAGAGAGGGCGAGTTCTTCTTGAAGAAAGACACCTTATGAACAAACAAACTTTGGTGGTGAAGTTGGGTGTTACAAGTCACACCATTCTGAGGCAAATACAACAAGCATTTCATAGATGAAGTATGAAGAGTTTTTTTCAAACTTCTGATCGAGGCAACGAAGGAAGGGCACTTGGTGACTCGCCGAAGAAGAGTCTTTTATGTTTTCACACATGTTCTTTGTATAAACTAAGTGAAAGCTCCCTTGTAAACTTTCTTTGTGTGGCACGAGCTAGGCTTGGCATACTATTGTTCTTGTGTATTAAAAATTTGGGTGTTAGGTCGGTTGGCTGCCACTTGTATATTTTGTTGTTACGATGTATGGATGCTTTTTACTTGCTGAATGTTCTAATTATAAAAAACAAACATAACTGTTAACTAATAAAGTAAATGAAGAAGTAAGGTGTAGTCCAGGCCACATGTAACATACCCACTAACTAAATCAAATTTTTCCGATCCTCTGTCGGACTCGAACCCTTAAATGACCATGGAGACCCAACGTAAACTGGCTCTTTCTTTCTTCTTCTCCATTCTCATGCGATCGCGGGTCATGAGCATGGTCCAATTTGAACGTAGTGCCTATTTGGATTTCGCGCCTCGGCGCTACAGTAATGTCTAAACAGTCGACTCTACAACCACCGAACCCTGACAGGGCTAGCGAACGGCCAATGGGGTCGAATCCCTA
>JASDQU010509743.1:38288-50805 GCA_032191745.1 Picea mariana
GAGGACAACAATTTGTTAAAAGGGAAAAATCAGCCTTATGCAAGATTCTTATTTATGCAAGGACAATGACCATAGCTGATTATAAAATGAAAAAAATCAGCGACTATCTATCTATGATTGGAAAACAAAAAACATGCATGAAAAATCAGCAAAATGAAAGACTTGGATTGCTATCCAAAAGCATAAAAAATAGCAAAATGGAAATCTGAAAATGACAAAATCAGCAAAGGAAAACTAAAACCAAAACCCAAAAATGCATGGAAGTTTTTCTTTTTGTTTTATTCTTGAGGATTTGGATCCTCACTGGAAATAATAGTTCAATCACTGCCCATTGAGTAGTAGCCCCTCATGATCACCATCCAAGTTAGCTAACTGGAAAATGTTAGGCCCCAATGTCCACCGCTGTATCAATGCGATTGGGCCCAACCATAAACTATCAAATTTGCCATGGTCCCCCAATTTCTTGTTTCTTTTGTCTCACAACAAAACAATGTCTCCAACTTGGAATGTCGTTCCTTTGCCTCTGCGGTCAAACACCCTTTTTATCTGACCTTGATATTCCATGAAATGGGTGAAAGCCACATGTCTGTCTTCTTCCAATTGTTCTAGTTTATCGATATGCTGTTGCAATCCCTCTTGGTTAGTAGCATACTGTCCCAACACTATGTAAATTGTCTCTCCTTATAATCAAGCATCAAATCATCTTGGTATGTTTCAATGATTTTCCTTATCAAATCTCTAAAGGCAAAGTCCGTTTCTCGTTGAAAAGTAAATCCAACATTCATAAGGCCAAAATGCATCCTCAAATACATGAAAGTTCCCCAAGGGATGGTAAAGGAAGTCTTAAGTTGATCCTCCTTCTTGACTAAAACTTGGTTGTACCTTGAAAAACCATCTAACATAGACATTATTCCCACGCCAACAATCCTTTGTAGCAAATGTTCCATGTTCGAGAGAGGATAATTGTCTTTGAGAGATAGTTGATTGAGGTTCCAAAAGTCCACACATAATCGAATATGTCCATTCTTCTTACGGACCACTACCAAGTTAGCCATCCAGGAGGAATATCTAATAGGAGCTATAATCTTAGCATGAACTATCTTTTGGAGTTCTTTCTAGATTAGGGGAGCCAACTTAGGGTTAATATGTCTTAGCGTTTGTTTAAATGGTTTGGCTCCTTCCTTGAGAGGAATGGCGTGTTGGATAATGTCTCCCTTATAGGCCTTTAAATCATCATATGACCAAGCAAATACGTCTTTATATTCTTGGACAAGGTTTATTATGCTTTCTCTTTCGGCGGGAGTTCTTCCCTTTCCTACTTTCATCATTCTAGGATTATTCTCTGAACCAAGATTAAATTCAAAGGCTTCATCAGATTGATTAACAACAAGTTTCCCCTTATACATATTAGGTCTATCAAACATCCTCTCTAAAGGAATCACTCCCTTGGGAAGTGTGTCATTTGGCAGGTTTTCAAATCTCAAGTTCATGGACTAAGCCAGGAAATTAACTAGGCTATCTGAAAAATCCTTCATGCTCTGTTAGAAACAAAGAATATGAGCATCATCATTGAAAACTTGCCAATGCTCAAGGTTTTCAGGGACAAATGGTCTAAAGACAACATCCATTTTGCACAAGTCATGAAGCATTTTCCTCACAAGGTTTTAAAGTGTGTGCAGACACAACTAAAGCATCGACAACATGGTTTTTCTCTCTCAGGACAACTTTAATTGAAAATGCGTCAAAAAGTTCTATGGTGTCCCAAACTGAATTTCTATATCTTCTCAACCTTTCATTTTTGGCAGCAAATTTCTTCTTTATTTGAGAGACAACCAAGTTAGAGTCCCCTATAACTCATAGATGCTTAATTTTCCTATCAAGGAGCAAATCCAATCCTATAGTAAAGGTCTCACACTTGGCAATATTATTCGTACAATCAAATTCAAGTCTATAAGAGAAAAAGGTGGCCTCATGCAAAGGAGCTACAGGAACAATGCCAACACTAGAACTTGAGCTAGAATGAGCACCATCAATATCCAAAGTCCAAACATCACTAGTTCCTCGACATTCTTCCTCTTGAGCTATAGAGTTGGCTAAGACACATAAGTTACCAACCACTTCATCTAGGTACATGAATTCATTCATAGGGTTGTGAGGGTCTTCAACTTGATATCTCATAATAGGTTCCCTATATAAGGTAACAAATCCCCATCAGGAGTAGGAATAGTAGAATAGGACAAGACCATTTGGAGACTACCGCCTAAAGTTGCAGCCCACTTTCTAGACAATAACATTCCCCAAGCATCGGGTACATCTATGACCACAACATCCATTAAGAGGGATATATCTGGGTAAGCATCTAAGCTAACCTCGAGGTCCTTAATAAGGTCACAAATAGGAATAGACCTCGAGTCAATCCCACACACATTCCTATAAGGCCTTGTGATTTTAAGGCCGAGTTGATTCATAACTTTCAGAGCCATAACATTAGTAAAGCCCCATAATCAAGCATACAATTGTGAAGAAGGAGATCATTTATCGTTAAGGTAATGAAGAAAGGCGCATGTCCTCTATTCTTTTATCATGGTTCATGGTTTGAAGGATTATAGGAGGATCCTCAGGTTCATCGTGAAGGTCAAAGAATTCCTTAAACTTGAACCTTTGTGAAGGGATCTTAGTAAGTTCAACAAGAGGGATAGGAACATCAATCTTGGCTGAGTTGATATCCAAGTTCAATTCATCTTTGCGTAATATTGGGGGAGCAACATTAGTGCTTATGCTAGGTTGAGGGATCCTTTCACCACACAAATAGCCTTTGATCCTAAGTAAATCCGTAGACTCGTCATCCATAACGTTTATCATCTTTGACTTGGCCATCCTAGTAGCTTTGGCATTCTCAAACTCCCATTGTTCCTTGGTAATGGTGAAAACCCTTTGGGAGGGTACAATATATATATGATCCATCTCTTTGGTAAAGTTCTTATGATCTAAAGTACTAAGGTTTGACTTTATCACGTTCTTATCATTGATTTCTTTGGGGTGAAATTTGGAAGAAGGTGTATGTATTTTGGTCATGGCTAAGTTGACCTCAATTTGGGATGCCCATTCTTGAGCTTTTATCAAGGTATTTGAGGCTTTGTCTCTCAAGATAAATCCAAATTGTCCGTCAAAGGCGTGGGTATATTGCATAAGGATTGCTCCATCCTTTGGTCTAAGATCTCTAGGAAATTCTTCTATCAAAGCATTAAACCTTGCATTAAATTCATGGATAGACTCTACCTCTTCCCTCTGGACATGATCAAATTGGGTTAAGAGTAATTTGCCATCTTTCTTGATTTCCCACCTTTTCAAGAATGTATCATGAAGAGCTTGCATGGTTTTAATGCTTTTATTAGGAAGGTTGTTATACCATGATCTAGCATCCCTTATTAACGATGAAGAGAAAAGTCTCATGATCACATCCTCATTTTGGATATCATGGAGCCCTAAGGCATCATAGAATGAAGATAAGTGATCCTTAGTGGAGGTATCATTCTTGTTCGAGAATTTAGGCAATCACTTATCCACATCCTTAGGTAAATCGTGAGGATAACCTTGAATCCCAGTCATATCTAAAGGTTTAAAAAATATTGGAGACCCATGGTTGAAGAGCCATTTGGGATAGAGGAGGGTTACTAGGGTACCTTCTTCTACACGTTCGCATAGGTTCTGGGTTTGGTGGAGTTGCCAGATGATCTTGTTAGACAAGGGTCGTCGAAATATGCATAAGCAAGAGGTTCTCCCTTAATGGAGTTGCCAGGTAAGCTATCTAAAAAAGGCTTTGAAGTAAGCTCACCAAAGGATGTTGAAGCGTAGACTTCCGATTTTGAGAAGAGCGACTCAATTCTCCTCTACAACGGTGCCAAAAATGTCATCAACCAAACTAGCACTTGTGCAAAGTCTTCACAAGGTGCTTGTTAAGTGTAACATATGGAAGTAATTGCCACTATCACCTAGGCAAGTACTTCCCTTGTTTTAGTGAAGGATAAGGATCCAACACAAGGAAGCCTTCATAGCAACCTCAAGGGATCCTATAGCAAGTTAAAGGCAAGTCTATGGCTCCCTATCTTAGTTGCTCGATTAACTAGGTTAAGGGCAAGGTTAGGGTGAATTAGATAAAGCAGGTTGATTGTGTGAGGGGTGTTAGTGAGACAATCAATGGTGTTTATTAAGCTAAGAAAGTAAATTGAATGCCCTGAAACATTAGCTATTTAAAGAGCAAATAAACTTGAATGATATGTAAGATACTTGAGCATGTAACAAGTTTATAACAGAAGCAATAAATCAGCTCTAAAATCAGCAATAAGACTGGAAAGTATGCCAAATGCCAAGTAAAAGACTTATAAACTATCAACCAATGGTTGCTTGAAAGGAAAAGCTTTAAACTATGTTAATTAGATGCAATATGACAAGCCCTAATGGCTGAAAATGCAATTATTGCAGCAACAATGTGTTAGATGATGAATCTAGGTTAAGATGCAAGATGTTAAACTAAGAATGATAGTTAATGAAGATGCAAATGCAAAGGTCCTAAACTATCACAAAGCCTTGAGAGAGAAGGGGGTTTTAAACTAGGGTTTTATCACTTGCAACAAGAAGACTAGTAAAGTTTTCAATCCTTGGGCATATGGAGTCAATGCAACAACTTCCAATGGAGGCTAAAAGCAAGACAAGACTTGAAGATCAAAACCCTAGAATTATACCATCATAAGTCTAGGCTCAACCTTCTAGGAAATCAAACCCTAAAGTTTATACAATCATAAATTGTAGGTGTCGTCCTACTTCTATGGCGTCCAACAAGAAATCAAGTGGAAACAAGTCAAACCCTAGAGTTTATACAATCATAAACCCTAGTTTTAACTAACAAGGTCAAGTTTAGGGGATGTACAATCACAACCCTAAATTTGACCTTGTATGCTTTAGCAAGCTTTAAGATGAACAATTAACAAGGAAGGGGATGCACAATTACAACCCTTTTAGAGTTTTCCAACAAAATTATCCTAGGAAAAAATATAACATGCAACTTATCCACAATTAGATAGAGCATTCACCAAAATATACCAAGAATAAACACTTTAACTTGGAAAGAACACTTACTACACCAAGTCGCTATGCATGAGGAAACCCTAATTTCATGAATCATCCACCAAAACAAGAAAAGCATCCACAAGACAATTCTCCAAGAGGTGCACACAAGTACTCCATGATGAAAAAGAAGAGAAAAGAGCTATAGAAGTGATTCTCCACAAGTGTGAGTTTGTGATTTGGCAATCAGGGAGTGCTAGCCTTCTTATACAGGCAACCCTAGCGCAATAAATCCTCAAAGCCCCTAAAAACATAAAATATCCATGATACAAGTTGGATAGGTCAAGGCCGACCCCCAAAATAGCCTCTAACATAAAAACACATCAAAATGTCCCATCAAAAAGGCACGTGTGGGTGTAACAACCTCCAAAGGCCATGCTATCATCATCAAAGGGTAAAGGTGCCTCCAAAGGTCACGTCTCTCCATGAAAAGGTGCAATCATTGTCAAGGGTCACATCTCTCACCCCAAAAAGCATGTCTCATCACCATCAAATGCCAACTCATCATCAAAGAAGCCGTCCACATGCTAGGTCGGGCCACCAAGCATCAAAACCAGGACGATAGGCCCATAGGTTCAACCTTCAAGGGCTAGGGCATGACGTCATAGGTGAAGAAGGCTCCATGAGCTCTCTCAAGAGGTGTGGCATCATCTCCAAGTGCAACATGATCCAATCAAACCCTTAAAATGCTCAGGGGTGCACTGTCTAGCTCGTAGGGCTTTCTGCCCTCTCAATGGTGCATCGTGTTATATGTGTAATGTCTAGGCTCATCTGTCCATCGTCCAAGGTCCATGAGGTGTGGGAAGGTACCCTAAGGCATGTCCAATCATCATATGGCCCAATGCCCTGCACCAAGTGTGCAATGTCCTTTGTATGGTGCACAATGTCCTAGGTATCATCACAAAACGTCCTCCAAAGGACCATGTCAAGGGTGCATCATGATCAAACAAAGTCCATAGAATCAGGTAAAACCCACGACTACAAGATACCATAGCCATTAGAATCATACTAAGTAAGCCATCATTTAATACAAAAGCCACATAAGCAATTCACATTAGGTATCTTCTTCAAACTTCACATTAGATCAAGACTTTAGGCAATTTGCCAAGTTTAGGTATGGGAGGACCATTAAAAGACCCTATTGGGTGTGCCAGTTGTTAGAATTTGTAGCTCGGGCAGGTAATTCCTCTCCTCATTAGGGGTGTCTAGTAATGAGGAGGAAGCCCAACTTATGACTAGACAACATTATAATGGTGGGGACCACCTAACTCAAGCTAAGATTGCATCACAACCATTGGATGCATCTCAATGCTTGATTAAGTCCCCACCCTTGGATCAAGTTCCTAATGGGAGGATCCTAGGGCTAGGAATGCATGAGGAAAAGGGCTAGGATTACAAGTAACCTAGCAAGCCTCACTCTAAAAGATACCTCAAGGAGAGAAGCTGTTCAACTAGGGCATGGAGGCGCTTCCAAGGGAGGAGATTGAGAGCTAGGAAGACCGAGGCAGGGTCAAGGGTCAGTGACACATCAAGGAACAAGAATGTTGAGTAGGGGCTGAGACATAGACCAAGTCGGGTCTCACTATGCTGGACAAGGAGGCACGTAGGGCCAACAACTATTCTAGCTACCAAAAGGGGTTGAGCTAGGGCCTAAGTCTGGCAAAGGGAGTCGAGCTAGGGACAACAAAAAGCACACGAAGGAGAGGCCGAGTAGGGTTATAATATAGACCAGGATAGATCTAACCAAATAAGAGTGGAGGCTGTGTAGAGACAAACAGGTCGAGCCAGGACCACTGTTTAGCAGAAACAACAAACAAACTATCAGGACAGGAAATATCCATACTGTATGGGATTCGTACGAACTGTCCTTTCACCCAGAAAAGAGAAGAACCAGTACCCAGATCAAAGATCAACATATATGTTGTGTTTTGTGATGGAGCCAGCCAAATACGGGTTGTATTGCAGCTGTAGTTTTGTTGTGTGGACGTACTGAGCATCACTAGCAAGCGTACGGACCCTTATAGGTCGTACGGTCCATGTAAACTCAGGTTGAGTAAAATCCTTGCATATAAAGGACTGTTACGGGTCTGGTCCATGAGAACTCAGGTTGAGTAAAATCCTTGCATATAAAGGACTGTTATGAATAAGATTTCTGTGTTTTGATGCTATTTATTGATTGTGTTACTTGATGGTGTGGCTGTCATAAGAATAGAGGAGACACTAATTTAGTTTTATTTCTCTCTGAAAGTATTTTATCTTTCCCAGTTATATTTCTTCACCAATACCTAGGTAGAGAAATAGTTTCCAAAAAACCCATCAAAGTGTAAGTATAATGAATGAAGTGGTATGGGGTTTACTTCATGGTGATGGAGTCATTGACATGCAAGGTATCGTGCTATGTCCATATCCATGAGTGCCTTTGTAGAAGGAGTGCTTGCTGCTTGAGATACCCTTTCCTCGACAGTGTGTATATTCCAAACCCCTTTCTTGCCCTTTGATATTCTATTATTGCTTTTGCAAGCCCCTTTTTCAAGTTTCAAACATTCATTATTTTTCTTACTGGGATTAAGTCTTTTTAATTGATATGCATTCAATGCATTAAGACTAGGGGCGATTGCCTCATAGTGAGGGGGTAGAGCTCAAGTTGACCTTTAGCTTTTGACTTGGTCAATTATCATCCATCATTTCCTCTTTCTTTTATATCATGCTTTCTTTTTTATTAATTTTTTCTAGTAGCTGCATCAACCTTGACATTCTAGCCCTTCTTCTCATAGGAGAATGAACCATGGGCCTTTTTGGTGTACATGTAACAACCATTACCAGAAGACTAGTAAACTGTGGAAGGCCCCAGGATGAAAAGTTTTAAGTATAAAAGAGAGCAGTACGTTACACCTATCAAGGCCTCCCAGTAGTACCCCTGTTCCACAAGAGTGACAACATTGGACTAGGACACAAATGATGGCCACCAAGGTGAAACAAGGCAAAAAGCATAACTTCCAAGCTCATGATCCATTATCCGACTTCAACCCATGATCCTCACCTAAATGCCCAATGCATTAAATGTGACACTTTATATGAAACAATGACTAGTGTACCTCATGTTTGCTGGATCACCATCATCGGATGAACCATGACGATTAAGTGCAATAAGTTGAGCTGGATGAGGGGGAAGCATATGAGGGGCTGCTATATGTGGAGAATATTGATCATCATCATTGTCGGGATCATTGTCTTTATTGTGGGCCATGTGACATGATCTCCTCTAGTTACCCCTAGGTGAGGGGGTAACAGGGACCAACCATGCAATTAGAGATCAAGGGAATTTTTCTTTTCTGGAGTAGTGGATCATGCATGGCAATGCAACCTCACAGCGAAAATGTTTGGCAGCACATGTGCTTTCATAGGTGGTGAACACTTCTTTCACAAAGAGGTGTTGGAGCACCTATAATTTCATCCACAGTGATAGAAGAAACAAGTTGAATGTAAACTAGTCAGAGAGCTTGGTTTATGTGCATTACAACTTGCGATTGTTGTCCCATTACTGTGAGGAGTCAAAGATGGATACATCATATAAGACTTGGGACTACAATCTAGAGGAGGATAATTTGGAAGATGGAGTATTAGTTTTGGAGCAATTGGAGAATGATCTTATTGATGACGATGATGATCATGTTGAGATGTTATCCTAGTCCATTGCCATGGTCCCCTTGACCAAGACTCAAACGACAACAATAATGCCTCTATGTTTAGTTCCACATCCATCTATTTCTACATAGTTGCCTCCTACTTAGGCTCCACCACCACCACGTGGAGGGTCATGGGGCAATCATGGTGGTGCAAAGAGGAAGGAAAAGTAGATAGAAATAAGAATATTTGTTTCTCTTTTTTCCCTACTTTATATGTCATAGATTCATAGTCTTTAGCAACCATTATTTTTGGTTCAAAAAGAGAGTGAAACCCTCTTTTAAAGAAAAAATTTCTGGTTTTAGAGGCTTCTAGAAGTCTCATTAATTCATAATTAACCTCTAATTAGGCATTAAAACCAAAATTGTGGGTCCCAACAATCAAATTAAGGCAAAATCAGACAATTTTTTTTGGAAATGCGCTATACAGACATGTGAAATGTCCTTGAAAAGCGTTTCAGGTGCATTTCAACGTTTTGACATAGAAACAAGCCTGGTACAAGAGGGGGTGTGCGTTTACCGAGTTGGTACATTCATTTAGGTGCATCACGACACTTCACCAACATGCAGGATTGGTTCATGGAGTATACTGCTTGTTCCTCCAAGGATTTAGTGTTCTTCGGTGATGGGGAAGAGTACACAGTAGTTGGCTAAGGGAATGTGCAAATTTCCTTTGGAGGGAAAATGCTGATTTTCCTTAATGTGTACTATGTGTCAGGCATGGAGCTTGATCTACTTTTTGTTAGTCAGATTATGAGACATTGCCCCCAACTATATGTCAACTTTAGCAATCACAAATGCTACATAGTTGACAAAGATACCGAGAAAACTATTTCTCTTGGTGTGGAGGATCATGGACTGTTCAGATTGGTTGACAATCGACAAGTCAAGGAGCATGCATTGGCATCCAAGTGTGCATCAGACATCGATACACTTTGGCATCAACTGTATGGGCATCTTAACTTGACCTACCTCTCTCAGTTAGTTCAATAGAATTGGTAGATGGACTTCATGACATTCAACAACAAATTTAGGGTCTTTGTGGAGCTTGCAACACCGAGCACCATTTGATGAAGGATAAGCTTGGAGAGCATAGAGAGTCCTTCAATTGGTTCGTTCAGACATTTGTGGACTAATGAACATGACATCAATAACTGGTGCAAGGTTTTTCCTTATGTTTGTTGATGAATATAGTAGGAAAATGTGGGCTTACTTTCTGAAATCGAAATCTAACATGTTTAATGAATTTCAAAAGTTTAAAGCGTTAGTAGAAAAAGAGTCAAGGTGTCACGTTACCACTCTTAGGTTTGATAATGGCGGTGAATTTTGTTCAAAAGAATTCAATAACTTTTGTGCTAAACATGGAATCAAAAGACAGTTTACTACACCTTGTGCTCCATATTATAATAGAGTGGTTGAGAGGCGAAACCGTACTATCACAGAGATGGCCTGGATGGAGAACAAGTGTGTTCCCAACAAATTTTGGGTCAAGGTAGTATTCACAACAGTCTACCTACTGAATAGATCTCCAACAATGGTGGTGAATTAGAAGACCCTAGAGGAAGCATGGTCTGGGAGAGTYAGTCATCTTAAGGTCTTTGGTTCTACTACTTATGCCTAGATTCCAGATGAGAAGAGAACCAAGTTAGACCCTAAGAGTAAGAAAATGATGATCACAAGGTACAACGACATTCATAAAGCCTATAGATTGGCTGATCTTGACACCAACCAAATGAGCTTCAATAGAGATTTCATAGTTGATGAGGAAGTTGGACCTTTCCAGACTTCTTTGGAGATCAAAATCACAAGACAATGGTTTGTTTTGACTAAGGGTTTAGGTATCAAGCTTTAAGCAACTCCACTTGTAAGGGGGAATATTTTGAGCATGAGAAGTTTCCAAGATTTGATTTTGATGATATCAATATACATACAAGTATCTCAGATCATGGTGACAACTTCGATGGGGAAGATCCCAAGAAGAGACCAAAGTGGTGGCACAACACCATTGGAAATGTTTGGGTAGGTGAAATGATCGAGGGATGATCATTGAGAGGTAAGAGAAAACAACAACGAAACACGATTAACTTTGCTTTGATGGGCAATGTTCAGGAAGTATATGAGCCATAGGTTTTCAAGGAGGCAAAACGGAGACTTGAATGGGAGAAGGCCATTGCATCTGGACATGAAAGTTCGATGAAAAATCAAACTTGGAATCTCACAACTCTTCCACAAGGGAAGAAACCCATTGGCCGCAAATGGGTATATGAGCTCAAGTACAAGGTGGATGGCACCCTTGACAAGTACACGACACAATTGGTCGCAAAAGGGTTCTCTCAACAAGAGAGCATTGACTATGAGGAGACCTTTTCTCCTATAACAAAGAGGAGCACTACCCGATTAGGTCTAGCCATGGCAACATAGTTTGGCTGGAAGCCCCATTAGATGGATGTGAAGAGTGCCTTCCTAAATGGAGATTTGGAGGAAGAGGTCTACATGTATCAACCACAAGGGTTTCAGGTTCTAGGAAAGGAGCATTTTGTTTGCAGACTAAAGAAGGCTCTATATGGTTTGAAGTAGGCACCTCGGACATGGTGCATTAAGATGGATAAGTACTTGGATGAATAGGGGTTCCAATGGAGTCCTTCAAATTCAAATTTGTACATCAAAAGCGTTGGTGGTGATATCATTCTACTAGTCATTTATGTTGATGACATCTTTATTACATGTATCGAGGCAAGTGCTATTGAACAGATCGAATCTAATATGAGTTAAGTTTTTGACATGACTGATGTAGGCCTCCTACATTCTTGTCTAGTTGTAGAAGCTTGGAAAACATGTAGCAACATTTTTGTCTCACAAACAAAATATGCTAGGAGTTTGCTTGATAGGTCCAGAATGATAGATTGCAAAATCTCATCTATACTTATGGAGAAAGGGATGAAGGTTTTAGCCAAGATCGACTTTAAGGCAATTAATGAGTCGGTATACATGCAACTAGTGGGGAGTTTGATATAACGTACAACTATTAGGCCTGATTTGAGTTATGTTGTGAGCTTCATTTTCAGATTCATGATAACGTCAAAGGTAGAGCATTGGACTACAACGAAGAGAGTGTTGATAAATGTCAAAGGGACACTTGATTTTGGCATTTTGTACAACATAAGCAAAGACCCTAGGTTTTCTGGGTATACATATTGAAATTGGGCAGGTTGTGTAGATGATAGAAAATCAAATTTTGGATGTGTTCCGCCTTGGCATGGGTGCAATCACATGGACCAACAAGAAGTAGCATGCCATAGCCCTCTCGTCGACAGAAGCAAAATATTGAGTAGTGAAAGGAGCGTGTGAGGTAGTTTGGGTCAGGAGGATGCTTTTTGACATGAAGATGCAACAGATAGAGCCAACACCCTTATTTTGTGACAGTCAAGGGGTGCTCAAACTAGCCAAGAATTTAGTCTTCCACGAGTGTACCAAGTATGTTGAGATACATCACAACTTCATTAGACAACTTGTAGAGGATAGATCTATTGCACTACCACACTGTACCACATAGGACCAAACTGCAGACATTTTCACCAAGTCTTTGGGTCCTAAAAAATATGTAAAATTTTGGGATATACTTGATGTAGTTAGTAGATTGATCATTAAGAGAGGGTGTTAAAGTAAATATTAGATTATAATGGTCAATTAGATATTAGACAACCTAAGTC
>JASDQU010509743.1:51265-63743 GCA_032191745.1 Picea mariana
CCCAAGATTACATAGCCATGCCCCCTTGGTTGTGCGTACTCTCTAGATGCCATTATTAGATAATGCATTGACCCCTTCACAATGATTGATAAAATGTGGGAGGAACTTTCTTCTCTCCGCTTTCTCTGGATCTCGATCTCTAGTTCCAACTTGCATTTACATCCACCTTCTGTACTTGTCATAGCTTTATTTCCACACCTATTATGTATTTTTGTATTTTGGGATAAAACAATGTAGACATCAACGTGTTTGTCGAATTGGAGGCCCACAAAGGTAGTTCATGGTAAGACTTCTTACGAAGCTTGGCTAGGAAAAGGTCCCAAGAAACAAATTTCAAAGTCTTTGGTTGTTTGGAATATGCACACATTGCACACATTTAAGATAAAGATGGACATAAATTGGAAGCCAAAAGTAAAGATGTTATTTTTGATGAGAAACCTCCACATGTGCAAACATTGGAATGGAAAGGTGAAGTTTTGCAGATTGTTAAATAAGAGCTTGAACCCAAAACTTTGATCACTTATATGAGAAGAAGAAGAGAAGAGGACAAAGAGGAGGAGGAAGAAAAAGTAGAGTTGGATTTAGTGTTAGAATTTGTAGCTCAAGCAGGAAATTCCTCCTCATTAGGGGTGTTTAGTAATGAGGAGGAAGCCCAACTTATGACTAGACAACATTATAATGGTGGGGACCACCTAACTCAAGCTAAGATTGCATCACAACCATTGGATGCATCTCAATGCTTGATTAAGTCCCCACCCTTGGATCAAGTTYCTAATGAGAGGATCCTAGGGCTAGGAATGCATGAGGAAAAGGGATAGGGTTACAAGTAACCTAACAAGCCTCACTCTCAAACACATATCAAGTGAAGGCAACCGACTAAGAGAAGGAGGCTCCTCTAAGGAGATCATATTGCAGGGTTAAGTCGAACCAACAGAGAAGGGTCAAGCAAGGGTCAAGGAGGCAAGCTAAGGAGAGCTGAGCAGGGCAAAGAAGAGACCAAGTTGGGTCTCACTGTGCTGGACGAGGAGGCAGCTAGTACCAACAGCTAATACAGTCACCAAGAAGGGTCGGGCTAGGGCCTAAAGTCTGCTAAAGAGGGTCGAGCTAGCACCAACAACCATCCACAGTCAAAAGGGAGAGGCCGAGTAGGGTATGATAGAGACAAAGAGGCCAAGGTAGGGCCCACTGCTCAACCGTGACAACAATAAACATAAAGAAAGGGAGAGGAATTCGTACAGTACGAGTGGTGTACGGACTGTACATTCGCCCAACAAAGAAAAGGGACAGTACCCAGGTCAGAGATTGGCATATTAACTGTGTTCATCAGTATTTTTGCTTGGAGAATAGAGAGAATTGGGCTGTGCTGCAACCACAATTTTGTTTTAAGAACTTATTGAGTACCACCAGAGGCGTACAAACTCATGCAGGTCGTACGACCCATGTAATCCTAGGCTGGGCGAAATTTCTGTATGCACAGAGACAGTATGAATAAAATTTTTATATTTTGATGTTATATATAGAATTTGCTTTTTGTTGTGTGGCTATCCCAAATATTATGAAATTGATGTAGCTTAATATCGGATAAATATTTAGATTTATTAGTTATTTTTCTTTATTTAGAAGAATAAGATGCAACCAATGAAGTAATTCTTAGAAAAGGCCAAAATGGTTCTACAAGACGCTTCAAAATGCAAACCCAAATGAGATGTAGTAAGGAGAGAGGAGAACAAGGTCAAAATCACCTTATCAGGTGAATTTTGATTTGATGAGCGAAGTTGTGAATTCATATGTTATGATTTGTTTTAAAGAAGTGAACAACAAACAAGAATGGGGAGATGCAATGTAAGTAGAATATGATGCTTTATTATAAACAAGACTTGGGAACTAGTTGAATTACCTCCAAATAAGAAACCAATAGGCTGTAAATAGGTATATTGATCTAAGTTCAAATTAGATGGTTTAATTGATAGATATAAAACCATATTAGTTGTAGAAGGATATGCACAAAGAAAAGGCATAGACTATGATTAAATTTTTTCTCCCACAACAAAATTGAATGTTGGCTCTCTCGTAAGGGTTTCAAGTGTCAATATTTGTTTTCCATTGAGTGTTTTTTCTATTGTAGTCTATTTCATATGTCATAGTAGTTAAAGCTCTAAATGGTGTGTTTGTTGAAGCATTAAAAATATAAAAAGATAGTTGCATAGTGGAACATAGGCTCACAATAGTCATTTTAAATTTTAAGTTTAGATTTGTTTTGGTGAACCGACCATTGGAATATCCAAGGTGGTTTATAGATCATATTGGTACAACACAGGTTTATTTGAACATTTGTGGTTTGAGTGCAATATATGCTTACACAACTTGGGAAATCCAAATTTGCAAGAGAGTTGTACCCTGTGGATCTTGAGATCGGCCCAAGAAGGGTTAAAATGAAACCTCAATCCTTATAAATG
This sequence comes from Picea mariana, assembly GCA_032191745.1. Classification (NCBI taxonomy): domain Eukaryota; kingdom Viridiplantae; phylum Streptophyta; class Pinopsida; order Pinales; family Pinaceae; genus Picea; species Picea mariana. The sequence continues at coordinate 53,722 of JASDQU010509743.1, forward strand.
GAAGAAGAGTATCAAGGACTTGTAGATAAAGGTGAATAAGATTTGTGAGGTTGGAGGCTCAAGCAACTGATATGTCTAGGAGAATGGACGTCCTCATGGATGCCCTTGAGAAGATAATCGACCCCTTTCATAGAAACCCGAATAATGTCAGGAGTGTTGAATTTCCGTTAACATTAGATTTACCAAAGGAATTTAAGCTTCTTTTGCATGCTCGTTTCTCCATAGGCGATGTTGCACCATCGCCACCCAACCATAGGAACCTACTCGTGCCACCCTCGAGCATAACATATACATCTTGGGAAACCCTTCTACACAAGGGGAGAAAACCCAACAACCTTCTTATAGAGAATATACTTGCCAAGACAAAATAATCAAGAACAAGCTCTATCCACTGGAGAAAACCACAAAGAAGATAACCCAACAATATAGATGCAACATACCCTAGCCAGAGCGCTAGGGTGTCTAGCACACCACCAAGAGATAACCAATTATGCAGCTGCAACTCACTCTAGCCAGAGCGCTGGAGTGGCTCTACCAATACATCACCAAGACAAACCAACAACACAGCTGCAACTCACTCTAGCCAGAGTGCTAGAGTGGCTGGCCTCCACCAACACATCTCCAAGACCAAAAGAGATAGACCCTCCATATGCACCCTTCTTCCTTCTGCAGTTGCAGCTGTAGCAACAACTCTCTCCACCAAACTTGCGTTGTAGATGAGTGAGAGAGTGTGCCAAATGAGGAAGGCGTCACTCTTATTTATACTAATCTGTCCAGTGACTTTTCTGGCAGGGTCGAGCTGACTTTCTGGAAAATACATTTTTTGTTTATCTTTTTCTGGAGCCGACTTTACTTCTGGAGCAATATAATTCTTCTTTATTATTTTCTGTGAGGCCGACTTCTCTTCTAGGTTCTTCTTTGACTTCCAATGGTTTTCCTTTAACGTCTTGGCAACTTCATCTATAAGAAAGGTTATCCCGGAGGTGAATACCTCCCGCAGCTACTAGAAACATCAACAAGGAGGAGCTAAGGGAATAGAAGGAAGAATTGAAGCTTGAAAAGGGGCCCCAGTAGCCAATCTTCTTAGCACATCTTTAAAATCAAAGCGAATGTCGAGAACAAGCCCAATGAAGGTAAGGTAGAAGAACTTTAAGTTGAATCATTAGCTGCAATAATTAGAAGTCTATTTTAGTGTGCATAATGTACGAGAGGAACAAAGAATATCTTTTGCTAGATTGAAGCTAGAAATCCATGCTCAAGCTTGGTGGGAGAGCTACATCAAGGCCCTTGGGTTAGGGGCAGTCCCACTAGTATCTAAATGGAAGGTATTCAAAGACCTCCCGAAGTCTTAGTTTTACCCTATCAAGTTTGAAGAGGACCAGAAAATTCATTGGCACTATTATGGACAAAAGCAGGGACAAAATGTACAAGAGTACAATATAGAGTTTCAGAAGCAAACCATTCAGTTAGGAATAAATCCCTGGGACCTATATGTGGTCATCAAGTACTTCGCTGGTCTTCCCAGTGACGTAAGGACGCAAGTTATGCTATTCACGCCCAAGACCATTGGTGAGGGCTATGTACAAGGCCAATGGATTGAATCTGGCAAGAATAAGGGACAACATGATAGTTCGAAGTAGTTAGACCAACATGGAGTTTCCAATAATGGCGAGAAGAAGAAGGGAAACGGGAAAAATAAGAAGACCGCTACCACTGCACATGTGTTCAAGGACATTAATAACCATTGTGACCATTGCAACATTAATTATCACATGAAAGAAAAATGTTGGAAATTAGATCCAGTGATGAATCCTAGGAGCTGCAAGCAGGAGAAATCTAAGACGAATAGTTTTTTGATGGAAGCGGGAAAGTAAATAGAAAGCAACTCGAATATGGATGAAAAGATTCTTTGCACAATAGTGTAGAAGGAGGTGAACTTGAGTAGCCCCCATCACAAAGAGGAGAAGGAGTTCACAAAGTTATTCCATATCAAGATTTAGATCAAGAAGAACAATGTAGATGCTTTGTTCAATTTTTCTTGTTCACAGGTGAACCTCATTGGAGAGGAATTGGTAAGTAAGCTTGGTTTAAAATTGCATGATCACTCTCATCCATACTCTTTGGGTTGGGTGAATAAGAATGTAGAGTTGAAAGTTATCAAGTAGTATAAGCTTAGATTTACTATCATTGCAATTTTTATTGATGAAATAGAAGTTGATGCAGTACCTCTTGATGTGTACATTGTTGTATTTGGTAGCCCCTATATGTATATGAGGGATGCTATCTTCATGAAGAAGGCCTAAACAACACTGCCTAATCAAAGATGGAAAGTTGTTTATCATCAATGCAGACAAAGGGATGTCTAAGATCTCTCTAGTGAGTGCACACCAAGCTAAGAGATTGATCAACTCAACCAAGAAGTATGTACTTTTTTTCTTCCGACAGAACGAAAAAGACACCTATTCATTAGGAATGAAGTCATCCTTTGAGGGATGTACAAAAGAACATAAATGTCAATTGGAGGAACTTTTGTAGGCATACAGAGAAGTGTTCCAAGATCCAAAACGAATGCCACTCAAGAGGGAAGTGGAGCACGAGATATAGTTATTATCAAACTGTCCTTTACCAATATAGGATTGTATAGACAATCCATATTAGAGTTAGATGAAGTGAAGAAGCAATTGCAGGACTTGTTGGAGCAAGGAGTCTTAAGACCAAGTACCTCACCATGTGTTTCCTCGGTCATTTTGGTGCTAAAGAATGATGGGACTTGGAGAACGTGCAATGACTACAGGGCTCTAAACAAGATCACTCTCAAGAATCGGTGCTCTTTGTTAGCTTTTTAGCTCGGGAGGTACTCCGCATGTTTTGTCTTGTATGTAGATGTTACCTTAATATTTACACTACCAGGCACTTAACTTTGTAATAGTTTTTATAAAGTTGTTTAAGTGGTTCTTTTATTAAAGTGACTTTTTAATAAAGTGTACCTTCTATTTTTAAAGTGACTTTATTTTCATAAAGCACTTATTTAATAAAGTGAAATTCATTTTAAATTTTAAATGAGACATTTTAGAGGGAATGAATCATGACCCTTGATCTTGGAAAAGGCAAGATCTAATCTTGGCCTTTGGATCTAGGGTTGGGGAAGGTGAAAAGACACTTTTGGGGGAAAATGTCATTTTCAGATTATAAAAGAATGCATTGGGTAGTGTGCAAGACATGTCGAATGTTTGAGAAGACATCGGGAGGAGAGTTAGAGAGATTTTCTGAGTATGCTCGAGAGAGGAAAGTGAGCAACAAAGAGGGCACGATTCCCGAGAAATATTTTCTGTGAATTTTTGGCCGAAATATTTTTCTGTTGTGGGAGGTCGTATTGTACGGATCCGTACGGATTCGGCACGGAAATCGAGGCGATTTTTGGCACAGTTTTCGAGGTGGTTTTCAGATTTTTGGTGGCTATTTTTGGGTCGTACAAAACAGTCTGTACATGTGACTTGCACGGAAAACGAGGTACAAAAGAGGCCAGACAACAGTACGGTTTTGGCACGGAAAACGAGGCAGATTTCTGTGGGACAGATTTGGTGCTGTGAGGTATTTTCCTTGGCTGGAAATGTTGTTTTGCTGCTGATATGTACTTTCTTGAAGCATAATAATAAGATCCCTCTCTCTCTCGTTGGGTTTCCCCACATTGGGGTTTTCCCTGGCATTTGCCTAAATTTCTGTGAGTTATGGGTTGCTGTCCACTGTGTAATTCCGCTGCATATTTTACTTAGCAATGTGTATTTCTGCTTAGGGAAATTTCTGAATGTGGGTTTTATGCATTTCTGAAATTTATGAAGACAATTATCTCTAGGTCGCTAAGTGGTTGACAAAATATTAGCTTGCTGATTTTTGTCATTAAAAATCTACATTCTTTGCCCTAGATTAGCTATAATATGCAAAATACTTAACCAAGCTGAATCTGAAATATGGATATCAAGTACAAATCAAGGAAGAAGCCACTTGGAGCATTGCTTTCAAGATGAACCATGGTCTTTACGAGTGGTTAGTGATGCCTTTTGGTTTGAGTAATGCACTTACTACTTTTATGCATTTAATGAATGATGTGTTGCGTCCAATCCAAAATTTATTTGTCATTGTTTATTTGGACAACATTTTGGTCTTTAGTTCTACCTGGGATGAGCATGTTTTACATATGAAGCAAGCGTTAGTGGCACTAAGGAAAAATCAACAATCAACAAACATAAAGAAGTGTGAGTTTGCTAAGTAATGCTTGGTGTACTCGGGGCATGAGATTGGTGGGGGTGAGTTGAACGTTGATCTTGCAAAGATAGAGGTCATCCATAAATGGCCCACTCATACTAATGTCCTAGAATTTAGGAGTTTTGTAGGAGCTGCCCAATATTTAAGAAAGTCCAGAGCATCATTTTTAGCCGTGGCAGCACCACATCATGCTTCAACAATTAGTGGTAAAGTTTCCAATGGGGTAAGAATCATGAGCCCTGGTACTAACACTACCTAACTTGCGGAAGTCTTTTGAAATAGAAACTAGTGCTAGTAGGTATGCTATCATTTAGACTCAAGGGGGGGAAGACCGATTTGCTATCATTTAGAGCTATTCCATAGAGAAATATGGAACTACCGTACATATGAGAAAGGAGCTCTATGCTTTGGTTCAAGTGGTAAAGAAGTGGAAGCATTGTTTGTTGGGTAAGGAGACCATCATCCATATTGATGATTAACCTCTACAATATTTGCAGGCTCAAAGTAAGCTCCAACAAGTACCTAGATTTATTAGAGGTTGTATTTTATGTTGTACCAACAGGTCTAGTGATAGGAAGCAAGGAGCTCTATACCTTGGTTCAAGTAGTAAAGAGGTGAAAGCACTATCTATTGGGTAAGGAGACCATCATCCATACCGATGACCGACCTCTACAATATTTGCACGCTCAAAGTAAGCTCTGACAAGTAGCTAGATTTATTAGAGGTTGTATTTTAGGTTGTACTAGCAAGCCTAGTAACAAGAATCAAGGGCTATACAATGCACTTCTAGTCCATACAAGGCCATGGGAAAGCATACCCATGGACTTAGTTGGGGGTTTGTTGAGGATAAGAAGAGGGCATGATTGCATGCATGTGGTAGTACACAATTTCAATATGATGTGTGTTTTGATGGCTTGTAAGAAGACCATCAAAGGACAAGAAGCTGCAAGCTTGTTCTTTGAAAAGGTTTGTGCGCACTTTGGTATTATGAGGAGCATCATTTTTGATAGAGACACTAGATTCCTTGGTGTATTTTGAATTTCATTGTGGGAGAAATTGGATATTAATTTGAAGAGATCCATTTTCTTTCACCCATACATTGATGGGTAGACAGAGGTAGTGAATATGACTTTGGTTCAACTTATGAGATGTTACAATCAAGAGCATCCAAGGACTTGGGCTGAAAATTTGGTTTGCATACATCATTCTTATAATAGAGCTGTTCACACTTACATTGGTAAATTTTCTTTGAAATTTGTTTTGGATATTTTCCAACATCAACATTGGATATTGTATAGGGACAACCTAAAGTAGGGGCAACAACCTCGAGTGATGCATTTAAGGTAGAAAAATTCATAGACAAGATAAGGCAAAGACACTTACAAGCTCAAGAGAAATTGAAGAAGTCCTAGGAGAAATACAACAAAGGACATGATAAACACATGATGAGAAAACTTTTCAAGTAGGAGATTGAGTTTGGTTACAGCTTAATAAGGAAATGTTACAGGGACCAAGGAAGAAAATCAAATCCTTTAGATATGGGCCTTTCCAAATATTGGAGAAGGTAGGCAATGATGCCTACAAACTTAGAATTCCACCTTATATTGAATTTTACTTAGTAGTAAATGTAGAGAACCTGAAACTCTACGAGCCATCCATTCTCGATGAGGATAAAGAGGTCCAAGTCTTAATCTCCATTCAACAATTAACACCAGATGCACATGTAGAATTACTAGAGGACACAATTTTGCAAAAGAAGATCATAATGACCAAAAGGGATCAACAAGAACTTTGGTAGGTGGGATTGAAGGGTTAGCTACTAGCCAATGCCAAATGTTATGACAAGGAGAAAGTTGAGGAATTGTTTCCTTATCTCCTTCAAAACTAAATCTTTTGGAGACCAAAAGCCTCTCAAAATGGATCTACATAGGTACCATATGAATTTACTCATGCTCTACATGGTCACGCTTAAAATTTGGGACATCTCAAAGATGGTGTTGATTTTGTCAAATTTGGGTCATTAAATTTTGATGCATTTTCAGGGCCCTAAACAATATTTTTTGGGCTTGGTGCCAGATGAGGGTTGCCATATGCTTCCCTCACCTAAGACATAAATTGTTCTTCTCATTGATATCTTTCCAACCAACTATTGTGCACCTAAAATGGAATTTGTATGCAAAAGTTATGGCCTTAGCAAGGTAATGGCTCAAATACTCCCTAAATGTCCAAGTGGTGACCATGTCAGCTTCCCATAATTCGAATATGGGGAGTTAATAACGTGTGGAATTCCATTAGAGACTTCTAGAAGCATCATGGAGGTTTCAAGAGGGTTTCAAATCCCTAAACCTAAGCCTAATTATAGCTATCCAAAACCTAGCAGAATGGGGCAAAAGGATTCACTTTTTCACTAGCGGTCGACTCTTCCATAGTATGAGTAGGATTGTGGAGGAGATAATAATAGAGCACAGAGATCGAAGCTTCTTGTAGGTAACTGTAGGAGACCATAGTGTCTCAAAAATTCATAGAAAGTTAGATTTCAATATACATATGTGGATAGCCTTGTAATTTGTATTGTAATCTCCATAATATAAGAGGACAAAAGGCACAATCCTTCATTGAAAGTTGGTTTCACGTATGGGTTTCCAAGGTAAAAATTGTGTTCCATTGTGTTTTTTCTATTATAGTCAGTTTGATATGTTGCAACAGTTATAGCTCTAAATGGCGTGTTTTTATTTATGTTAAAGCATTAGAAATACAAAAAGATAGTTGCACAATCAAGCATAGGATCATTGTAGTCGTTTAAGTTTAGATTTGTTTTGGTGAATTGACGATTGAAATATCCAAGGTGGTTTATAAATCATGTTGGTATCAAAGCACGTTTATTTGAGTGTTTTTGGTTTGAAATATATGCTTACTAGACTTGGGAAGACTAACTTTAAAGGAGAGTTGTACCCTATGGACCTTGAGATCGGTTAAGAAGCAGCCATAATCCTTAGAAATGGAAGAAGAGCATTGAGAAGGACCTATAGATGAAAGTGAAATAAGATTTGCAAGGTTGGAAGCTCAAGTAGTTGATATTTCCAGGAGCATGGCCATCCTCATGGCTGCCCTTGAGAAGAAAATTGACCTCTTTTTGGAGAAACTTGAATCTCATGGAAAACCAGAGCATTATGAGGCGCTACAGAAAGAGAAGGCTTGGTGAAGGCTTTTGAGTTGGAATCCTTGCAAGATGCAATCAAGAGGGCATTATCTCTAGAGGCATCATCTACACATGTCAGGACAACTTATTTTGGTTGATGTTTTCCATTGGGACAATGGAGGAGTTTCCTAGCATGACCACAACAGATGTAGAAGACACCTATTGTTTAGAGGTCGACCAACTCATCCCCAATGTAGAGAAGAGGTTAGTTAATAGAGCCTTGGGTGTTAGGTCATGGATGTTTGGTCAAGGGATAGATTCATTATATTGAGATGTTGTCCGACAATGAGGAGACCTATGAAATTCTTGATGATAATTGTGGAGAAACTACTCTTGGGAAAACCATGAATTTTCAATTGAAGTCATGTAAATTTATGTAGGAAAAGAAAATGTTTTTAATACTTTACATATATTATTTTTTTCACTTCTTTCAACATGTAGGTGGTGTATCATGTTATATATTAGTGTGTAGAATTTTTTCCATGTATTTCTAAAGATATTTTCCATTGACACTTTTTTGTTGTTGTAAGTTCCTTTTTTTTTTTAAATAAAAAGAGGGGCAGATCCTATTGTATTATATCACATGCAAAAAAACATGTCCGTAGGTTGCCAGCTGTTCCGCCAAATTAGCGGAAACCGGAACAATTGGCAGCCTTGGATATCCATGTCAAAAAGAGGCGGACCGCCATCTGCCCTGCTCGGAGGAAACCAGGACGGGTGGCGGCCTATAGTCTTTACATTAACCATGAAAATTGAAATTGAAACTAGACTGAACATTAAAGAGTTTGAACTGACTGAACACCTAACCAGAACCTGAATGCCTAACCAAAACCAGAAAGAACTCCAGGCCATGCAATTACCCGTTGGCGCCAGAAGTAGACTTGTCAGGGTCTTCGTTGTGCGGTCCATTCCGAGTTGGCAGAGCATAATGTCTTGCACACATCGGACATCTTTGCCCTGCTGGCGCATTGGAGAAAGCTTCGTACAACATATCGATGTGTTGGTGCATGAGTGTGCCACGGTAAACCTGGACTGCCATCTGGGTTCTCAGGTCGAACACCAAATCTAATTGTTCCGGGTGGAAGAAGGGCGGGGGGCACACCACAGTTCTGGTGCAATTGAGATAGGAGGTGGCGCAAGGATCTCACCACCTTCCTTTGTCATGCCGCTCGGACCCTCCACAACCTCGCTTGTTGCAGCCTGCATTCCATCCTCTGCTCCTTCTTGGTGCTCCGTCGTCGCGTTCCATCCCTGTGCTCCTTCCTCCTTCCCGGGGTTCTCTTCTCTCACTGTGGCTCTGGAAGGATCGTAGCCCACTGAAAGTGTGGCATCCTGAGAGGCCATATGGAGGAGTTCCTCCGGGAACTCCTCCTCGATGAAGTAGATGTGGAACTCCTCCATCTTTGCCTCCATGGTGCTGGTGTCGTGGTGAGCCACTGTAGTTGACTTAGTGCCTTCCGCAGGGAAGCTGCTTGGAGGTTGCCAATTCTCTGGCACAGTGAAAAGAAGAGACTCTGGAGGGATCTATATGGGTTCCTCCATAGTGACCTCCTCCACGTAAGCCATTGGAGGTGACCAGGCCATTCCTCCTCTACGTGCTGTCTGAATTCTTGGAGTGCGACCCATGGAGAGCTCTCGCTCTAGCCTTTGTCTCACAACTATACTGTACCAGGCAGGGCCGCGACGCGGCTTGCCTCTCTCCCGTGGCATTGAGAAGGTGACTTTAATGGTGAAATTGCAGGAGGTTTTGCAATGGCTGCACCAGAGCACTAAATTGCTTACTTGGTGCAGCTCGAAGGCGAAATGGAGAGGGCTGGTGCAATGTTGGGTGATAACAAGGAGGTGCAACATGACGGCTTCCATTATCGCCCCCAGGCATTGAATTTCCTTGCCGCCAGTCTGTTCTCGCGAGGAAGCAGTCCCATGGCTCTTGGCTGGCAGTTAAGGTGGGCTCCCATACTTAATGGAGAGGGGATGGGAGCCAAGCTGCCATATTTATGGCTTGGCCTGGCCTGGTGTGACGTGGCTCTTGTGTGCTGCGTGTCACCCCATCAGGGGTGTTGTAAGATCCCTTTAATTGATATGAAAGTTTGTTTTTTCTCTAAATATTCTTCTATGAGGTTTTTTTGTTAATTATTGTCAATGAAGCACATGTGACACTAATGGAATGGTGTTGTTGCCAAATTTTGAAGGTAGTAACAAGATATCAATTAGTTATTGCCTATAAGATAAATGATATAATTTTTTTACAAATATGGTTTGATCACAAAATGGTTTGATAAGTTATGACTTATATGGTTTGTAAAAGGAAACATTGGTAGAGATGTTGACATTGAGGAGACAAGTGATGGAGATATATGTGCAACATCTAATGCAAATCCATAGGTTTCTATAGTAGCCTTATTAGGTGAACTCATATATTTGTCTTTTCACTAGGAGCGAGAATTGGTGGACACATGGTTGTTATCTTGATTGATGGTAGGGTCACCCGTAATTTTATAGATAAAGGTATAGTTTCATCCTTGAGACTTACCTTTGAGGATCTCGATTTGATGTGGTA
>JASDQU010509743.1:111664-135442 GCA_032191745.1 Picea mariana
TGGAATGGTGGCGTTAACTTCCACCGAACCAATACCGTATTGGTCTTTTACTGGCTCAAAGACCAAAGCTGTTGTCTGGCCCTGAAATGAATTACTCGCTAGGATGGTAGGTGAGGAGGCTCCTCATGAGTTAATGAGGGGATGGGGGTGAACCACCCATCCGAAGAAGCCCTCAGACCTGACCATTGCAGGGGAATTCGCGCCACACGCAACCTTGCAGGACAAAGCAAGAAAGGAAGTGTGGGAAGGGGGATGCGAGAGGAAAATCGCGGAAGGAGAACTAGAGGAACTCCAGAAAAATACAAGGAGTCATGAGTAGAGGAGAAGGAGAGTAACCTTCGTCCTGGACTTCCGACGAGCGGGAAGTAAGAGACCGAGTCTCAAAGCATCGTGGTCTAGCTCGGGGGTGGCTAGTGGTAAATCCATTTGGAGTCGCTGAGCCTACGGTTGGGTGGAAACGAGCACCCCTCTCAGCAGTCATGCCACACTTGGTGTTCTTTCTGATAAGTGTTTACATCTCGCATATTGAATTAAAATATAATGGATGCATGCTCATGTTTGTACACTTATAAATGATTGATTTCTGTATAGAAGTGTTTGCCTGGTATTTCGATCAGCAACAATGAATGCGTGCTTATACTTATATGACTATAATCGATTTACGTATCGAATGTATAAGTTCAGATTCAAGCTCGTCCCCTGGAGAATTGTCCCATGTTCACGACCCATGATATGCCCTGGTTTGTTTTCCCGAAGGCACCTCCTTCTCGGAAGCTCCATCTTATTCCATAACCGGAGTGAGTTTCTGGAAGGGACTACCATTTTTAAGTAAGTATTTAAGCTTACCTCACCCCTATCACAGAGTTCATAGCTCGATAATCTAAGAAGACCCTTCCGTCAGGTCACCCAACCTGGTGATAATTACCCAAGGATCCGTTGGAGGATTTTATGGCCTAAGTTTGGAAACATTGCACCAGAAAGAATGGTTCCCTAAGTTTGGTGTTTCGGTGTTTCGGCACCCGGGATACCCAAGGGCAAGTTTCCTTGTCTTCGCATGTCGCGAAATCCTGACTTGCGAAACCCCGAAATGGTATAGCGTGGTTAGAGTTTGGTGTTTCGGCACCCAGGATACCCAAGGGCAAATTTCCTTGTCTTCACATGTTGCGAAATCCCGACTCGAGAAACCTCGAAATGGTATAGCATGGTTAGAGTTTGGTGTTTCGGCGTTTCGGCACCCGGGATATTGAAGGGCAAGTTTCCTTGTCTTCGCATGTCGTGAAATCTCGATTTGCGAAACCTGGAATTGGTATAGCATGGTTAGAGTTTGGTGTTTCGGCGTTTCGACACCCGGGATATCCAAGGGCAAGTTTCCTTGTCTTCGCATGTCGCGAAATCCCGACTTGCGAAACCCCAAAATGGTATAGCATGGTTGGAGTTTGGTGTTTCGGTGTTTCAGCACCTGGGATACCCAAGGGAAAGTTTTCTTATACTCGCCAGTCCCGAAATCCTGACTTGCGAGACCCCGAAATGATAATAGAGTGGATGAGATACGGTGTTTCGGTGTTTTGGCACCTAGGATATCTAAGGGAAAGTCTCTTGTACTCGCCAATCCCGAAACTCTGAAATGACATAGCGTGGTTAGAGTTTGGTGTTTCGGTGTTTCGGCACCTGGGAAACCCAAGGGTCAGTTCCCTTGTACTCGCCGGTCGCGAAGTCCCGACTTGCGAAACCCCGAAATGAGCTTAGCGATGAATACAGGCTTAGGAGTTTCGGCTCCCGGGAAACCTAAGTGTGAGACCTTTTGTCTGCGCATATCGTGAAACCCCGACTTGCGAAACCCCGAAATAATAATAGCACGGATAAGTCTTGATGTCTCAGTATTTCGGCACCTGGGATATCTAGAAGCAAATCCCTGGTACATGCCAGTCCCGAATTCCCGACTTGCGAAATCCCGATACGGCTTAGCGCATGTAGATTTGGTTTTCGATGTTTCGGCACCCGGAAAACTGAAGGGTATGAACCCCTCGTCCTCTTCTACTGCGAAGACCCGGTACACGATACTCCGAAAGGTGGGATGCCAGGTTCTAATCTGAGGCATTGCTAGATGTGGCAATACTGTTAGTCCCTTTCGGATTTCGGCTCTTTGAGAGACAAGAGAGCAAGGGAACACATGCATCGCGATTTCTCGAATCGCGAAAGCTGGAAACACCCCTCCGGTAAGGCCCGTGGTCATAGCCAACGATCACATGGGTAAGGATAAGGGATGGCAGGGTCTGCATCAAGCCCCATAGGAATTCAAGGATTCTGTTCCTCGGTGAAAAGAAGGAAAAAGCCGAAAAATATTAGTTCCCGTAGTGGGTGTGTGACACTGCAGAAGACGTGAGGCCCCGACGTTCTAATTGTATCGCTCCAAACATTTGAATGCGTAATCTGTAACACAAAAGAGTGGACGATGTCGGAATCCAGTAGTCAATTTGTATATTGCGGAGCGTGCAATCCTAATTGTTTCGTACCTCTGTTTCCAATTGTCACTACTAAGAGCTAATTTAGAATTCAAAATAAATTTTTAGATACTGTTAGATACTTCATAGGGATTAGCATCCATAAACAATGGCAATCTCCACCTCGCCAGCCATGCATTCAATGTGTCAATTTCTATATCGCAAAACTGGGAGCGTTGTTTGGAGGAAACGAAAGAATAGAAGTGCAATGTTGAGTCTGCCAATCCACAGGTCCACTTGTCAATTTGTATATCGTGGAATTCTGGGTGCTATTTGTAGGGCACAGAACAATGGAGACCCAATTTTGAGCCCGCCCGCTCGAGAACCCGCGATCCAAAATTCCGCTAGGTATATAATGTAGAATCCGTACATGCTCTATAAAATATCATGTCCATATTTTATAGTCCCATAATACACAGCAAGAAAATAAGGGAAAAAGGACGGACAAGTTTGCAGTGGAATTGTAGATCACGAAAATTTTGAGTGGTAGATGTAGATGATGGAACAAGAAGCAGCAGAGTTGAATTGTGTCAACTCGGCAAGGGCGGGCATAAAATTCACTAAGTATGACAAGGAACAACGGGCACTCCAATTCGCCATGCAAGGATATAGACGGAGATGAAGATATGTGAACACGCCAACGTTGGAACCCACGATCATAGAAACACGACTAAGTATATAACTAGAAATTGATAACACATGGGAAGAAGACAAGGGAAAAGTATCTAGCCGAAGAACATCTAGTCTTTGATTATTAATGCAAATGCTTTCGAACCCCTGCTGAGTTCTCACCAGTTAAGGCATAAATTGCAGATCACGGAAGTATCTTTCATGCCACCGTGTCCACTTGTCACTAGTAAGAGCATTGTTCATGTATATCAGGAAGGACGCGAAGTTGTTGGGGATGGAAAGCAGCAACAGATACTTTGAACGAAGTTAATGTATACGAGGAACCCATGGTGGAATTGTATATCACAGATGTTTTGAGTGCAAGATGTATATACCGGAACGATAAGCAGTTGGGTTCGCAAGTGTCGGCCCCGCAGCAACGGCCATAAAATTGGCTATGGAAAGGAACAACGGTCGGTCCAATCCGTCGTGTGAGGATATAGATGGAGATGAAGACATGTCAGCCCACCAACTCTGGAACTGGATACCATAGAAAGTTCACTAAGTATATATCCAAAAAGCAATAACCAGTGGGAAGAAGAAAAGGCCAATTTGTATGCGCCGATCCGGCAACCGCGGCCATAAAATTGCCTAGGTATGGAAAGGTACAACTGTCGGTTGGATTCGTCGTGTGAAGATACAGATGGAGATGAAGATATGTCAGCGCACGAACCCTGCAACCGCCCATCATAGAAAGACGACTAAGTATAAAACCAGAAAGCCATAATGGACGGGAAAAGAAAAAGAGGAAAAGAGATAAGTATTTGACAGTAAAAAAAAAAACCTTTTTTTTCTTTTTTTTTTCTTGTTGATTAATCGCAAAGTTTTCGAACCCCTGCTAGGTTCTCACTAGTAAAAGTATTAAGTGCAGATCACTGAAGTTTTTTGGCTACAAGATGTATATGACGGAACATGGGACATAAGTGTTGGGTACCGCGAACCCAGGGCTTGATGCCCAGATAACTGGCTAAGTATTGGCCAAGACAAAGGTTTGATATCTATTTCAATAGTATTCATACTAGTATCTATCAATGGAGAAATTTTTCATATTTATCTGAATAGTACTCATACTAATATATATTAATGGATTGCTTCTGTTTCAAATGCAAATGATCTCCCAATTTGCAAGATGCTCTTCGGTTCGCAAAATTCGTTGAAAGCATGAAAATTTTGACTGCAAGATGTACATAGCACAACAAGAAATATGAATTTGCATTGTGCTCTCAACGAGATAAACTCCTTATCATCTATTCATCTTGTATTGCTTGCAATGACATGAGCAAACACTGACTCTCCATAAACATCAATTTCTAAATTAAATTAAATGCAATCAATATTTGGTGTGACTTAAGTAATTAAAGCATAAATTGCAGACTACGTAAGTTCTTTGGCTGCAAGATGTATATGAAGGAACATGGAACATAGTTGTTTAATACCGCAAACCCAAACATAATTGCCTAAGTTTTTTGTATTTATTCCAATAGTACTGATATTAGTATATATGCACGGATATTATCAAATAGAAGAAGCTGCAATATATCCAACATACTGAACATGAACATTGCATCAACATTTGAGCCGCTTATGAAAAATTATTCTTAAATGTAAAATGTAAAGAAAGAACAGACCAGTCTTTATTTAGATTGAAGTAGTGGGCAGCAGAAAGTAAAGATTCTCGTTCATGTTTAATGACACAGGGGAAGAAGGTACAAAATACAATTAAAACGAATACTAAAAATTGGAAAATACTGAAATATGTACATTGATGAAGCTTCTTGATAGTTTTCTTGACGTTCAAACTCTTTATTCGTAAAAAACGAGTTGAATATCAATTTTGGGTTTTGTACTTAATCGGTGCTGCCAACTACATCTATCCCAATTTTTTGAATACCTTGTCTCTTCTAGATATGGCCTGCTTGCAATGGCTGCTTATTCAACATTCCATTCTTTGTCAAGTATTAATTTCCCTCTGTCGTTGAAAAATTGGGCTTTAAGGTGCTTTCCTTCCAATGTTCCTGACCCTTCACATCCGAGACAACTTAGAAATGTGATTCAGGCCAATTTCAAAGTGGACAGAGTCGTTTTATGTCACAACAACTATGGTCGGGGAAAAAAATTCAAGTACGTAGTGACTGGCTTTCTCCCTGTATTCGATCATCTATTTGGTTGAAAAGGCTGCATGAGGATTTGTATGTTGAAATTCTTTGCTTTATTATAGTAAATTGGAAGAAACGTTCAACCTAGATGAAAAATGCAAATCTGTTGAGGTACATAACTTCTTCGGGCAACAGAGGTGTGGCAAGTGCATCAAATGTTGCAAAACGCACCAGCACAGGTCTGGCAAGTGTATCAAATGTTGCAGATGGCATCAGAATATATCTTTCCTCATAGCGGTGGAGGTGACACCAAATATGTGGAGTCTGCAACTACATCCAGAGGAAACCGAACAAACTTTGAAAAAGAACATGGCTTTCTGTCAAGTCGGTTACCAAACCCACATGTAGCTCATCAACCTTTGAAATAGAAACTTTTGCAGTGATAATATGTCGTTTTATCCACCCATACAGTTTTTGTTACCCACCTCTGGTTACATTCACAAATGGAGCAATATTTTGAGTCATTTACGAACATGACAATCCATTTTGCAAGCCACTGTAAATGCATCACCCTCAAGGAAAACAAATTCTTTTGGGATCTGTACAATTCGATGCACTTGCAAAATCTGTGTTGTTGGAAGAAGCTATATACTCAAACGAAGAACTATTTTGCACAAGACCTCCAAATCCATTACAATTCCCAGCAAGAAAACAAAGAAGTTCAACAAACAAATCTCCAGGCAGCCTTTTCAACCAACCAAAGCATTGAACACAGGGAGAACACCAACCAAAATATACTTGCTCTTTTTTTTCGTTCTCTCTGAGTTTCTCTTGTATAACAAAGTTTTTTTTACTTAAAGCTCACGTCACATAAAACCAGTCTCTCTTCTTTCATCTGCCCCTCAATCGCATCTCTAAATTGTCTTACATGTCCATGACCAAGAACATTAGAACGAAGGCACCCTAAAGCGCAACTCTTTGATGATAGAGAGAAATGGCAATAAGTATTTAAAAGCAACGCTGGATGATCTTTCGTAGATTTTGTGTTAATTCGTTTTAATGATAGATGTTTTCGATATTTTTGCTTATTAATGCCAATCTTTTCGAATATGTATGTTGAATAGTGACTAACAACATGTATTAAAATTCCCATATCCGAGTAGATTCTCAAGTCTGACATCTAAGATATGCACAATATTAAAGAGGGACATGACATCAAGGCCTCTGTGGGTGACACGTTCGTGAACTATGTTGAAGCTTTTAAGAAAACTAAAACTGCACAAGCAAAAAAAAAATAAATCATTTTCGCAAATTCAAAATGCAGGCAAAAAGAAATTACCAGATCCCATAATATTCGCCTGCCTATTCATTTTAATGGGAGATGTACTCGAGCTTTCTAGTTATTGAAGCCCATCTTTTCGAATCTGTCTGGTCGGTTCTGAATTTTGAAAGCATATTTAATGTGTATTGGGAAGCGATGAAGGTAGTGGGGATGGATCCCTATGTAACAGACGGTTCCACTATTTTTCTGTCTTTTTCTCCACAAGCGTATGTAAATCGTACGTAAAGAAAAGTAATTCGAGAATGTTAATTTTTTTGGACATGAGCCCTTGAAATTCAAATAGTCTACAAGTCCGATTGTCAATTTGTATATCGCGGAACTCTGCATGCTATTTCTAGGACACAGAACAACAGAAGCCGAATTTAGATCCCACCACCCCGAGAACTCGTGATCCAAAAAATGCTAACTATTTTTTTTTGTTTGTTTTTATCCACTAGTGTATGTAAAACGTACATAAACTAAACTATTTCGAGAATGCTAAATTTTTTGGACACCAGGCCCTTAAAATTCAAATAGCCCATAAGTCCGATTGTCAATTTATATATCGCAGAACTCTCCGATTGTCAATTTTCAGTCGGCTACCCCGAGAACCCGCGATGCGAAAACTGGAAAAGTATGGGATGAGGGCTCCGTGCATTTTTTATATATCTACTTTATAAAATCACATATTTCCTATGTTTAATTTATGTTGTCCAGAAAACCTATAATTTCATAAATTTCAATCTCTTATGTCCAGGAGCCCTTCTTTTAAAGAAAACTAATTCGGGAATGCTAATGTATACACCAAACACGACCTTGCAGAACTCTCCGTGCTATTTGCAGGGCACGGAACAACAGAAGCCCAATTTTCAGCCCGCCACCTCGAGAACTCGCGCTCATTAACTTATGCTGTCCAGGAAACCTATAATTTCATAAATTACATTCTCTTCTGTTTAGGAGCCCTTCTTTTAAATAAAACTAATTTGGGAAAGCTAATGTATACACTGAACACGACCTGTCATAGTTCGATAGAGCCTATCCATGAAGTCACGCCCATAAAACTGGCTAAGTATGCAACTAAACGATGGTCGGTCGGAATGATCACAGAAACGCGAGAAACTATAAAGTCAGAAACGCAGTTTACAAGAGGAAAATAAAAGGGAGAGAACAACTATATCTCCCACATAGCAAAATGCACTCTCATAACTATGAAACCATAGCAACACAAAATCCATGGAAAAAGCATCGACAACTATGAAATATACTTTGAGGCCGACAAAATCTGCTTCAACACGTAAGAGATGCAATTTACATCGCCTTCAATTTTTACTCTGTTATTTTATCTTAATAGTATTCTATGCAAACTCCACTGCAAAAAAATGTAACCAGAGATCCAACTGCAGATACAACATCCCAACATTGCAAACCCTGGGCAAACAAGAACAAGCAACAAATAAGAACCCAAGTGCAAGCGCAGGATCGGAACCCTGCAAATAAGGCCCACCTGCAGGCGCAAGACCGAAACCCTGCAAAGTCGAATCAAGCAACAATAAACATCATACAACGAAAAAAGAAGCAAGCAACAACCACTCCCTCAGGCAAACATGCAAACTGCAACAACACGAACATACAAGCAAGAACAACAACAACATGTAAATAAGAAATCAGTGCCATGCAAAAAACAAGCATGGACCAGTGAACCAACAATGCCATGAAGAAAATGTCTTGTAACAAGCCTGTTAAGTAACCATTCAACACTACCAAACCTGTTAAGTAACCATTCAACACTACCAAACCTGTTAAGTAAACATTTAAGTCTGTTAGAAATGCTCTATAAACATTTAAGAAAAAAATTCAATGTGGCAGGTCTCTGACGTATCCCCAAAAAATTATTATATTTTTGTAACAATAGTTCGAACACTAGAGAATGTATTGGAAGGCCAAACTTTCGATATGCAACCATATCAAACATTGCCATAAATTTAACTAGCATAAAATGCTAAACCAAACATTCGAATTAATGCTAGCATTAATCCACCTTCGAGGAATGCATATATGATTCAAAAAGACCATATATGATCAAATACTTTGGATATGCCAACATATATAACATTGAGAATAGCGAAGTCGGCAATAAGACCTCCAATCCCTTGTCCAATCAAATCATGACAAATATGGTACCTTTTTTTTATATAAAAATCGATGTTTTCAGTTCCTTGGTTCCAACAATAGATAATCTGGAAATATTTCTGGTCAAATGACAGACTAATATGAAGTCAACGATTTATCGATCACTATAGTCCCTCTATGCCTACGACAAGGACTAATAACATATTTTCAACATTTTCAATAAAAACAATACCAAACCATCGAATATCAATTATCTTTAAAATATAAACACTAATATATACATTTATATAAAAAAATAATCATAAAATAATTTTTTATATATAAAAAATAATCATAATTTTTTTTTAATATATTTAATGAAAAATAATACACATTACACAATGCGAAAATTATTATTAGTTAAATATAAAATACAACATAATTTAAAAAAAAGAAAATTTATCAAAAATTTATTATAACACATATCAAAGTATATTGGCTATAGTATTTACAGTTTTTTTTTTTTAAGTTAGTGGTTTAGCTTTCTAAGTTTGGTCAATATCCATTAAGGTTTTAATGGCTGTGTCATTAATAATCTGCCACTTATTATTTGGAGGTCCATTACATTAGTACTTTTCACTCAACTTGGGATCTATCATTATTTCACTATACAACATGCCGAGTCATCAATGATAGTGCATAAAAACTGTTTGCAAAGATATTAGATAAACTTGAATTCATGACCTCCCAGATTCCTACATGGTAAAGGAGGCCAAATAACCAAGTTGAAGGCAAAATCTACAACATGCACATATATTACTCTACAAGCATAGCTAAAAAGACCCAAAACTGCCCAGTAGAGCACATATAAGAGAATCGAGCCAAAATGCCAAGACATGCAAGAATATTCTGTCAAACACACTGCCACATCAAACTCACATATACGATGTTCTACATTGATATGTAAAGTCACATACAAAAATGTACAACAACTAAATCTATATAACAATAATGTCAACTCTTCGTACTACTTTAATTGATATTATTACATATATAATCATAAAATAACACTACTTATCAATTTAATTTATATAATCAATAACAATATTTATACAAATTCAAAATCTATAACAATATTTATACAAATTCAAAATCTCACTCAATACAACTTGAGTGGGCCTATTGTTAACAACATGTATTTCCTCCTACGAGATCACAAGTTCAAATCCAAAGTGAATAGGATATATATTATACTTTGAAAACTTTAATAGTCAAATCACTGAACACCCTTATCCTAAAAACAAAATAATCTCATACACCGATTTATTTAATATCTAGCTTAACCCTAATCCTAATCTTATAATTAAATTATTTATTATAATAACATTTTTCACATATAAATATATATATATAATAATACTACACATAAAATTTAATAAGTTTAACCACAATTTAAAGATTTATGCCCACCAAAGGGAGGCCCATCTCAACAACTAGCCACATAGGACGGGCTTTCTCATGTGTCATTTAAAATCTCCCCAACCTCGTCAGTGCTTATGTCACACGCTAATGTCATTTAGAATTATGCGTGGACAGCTCACTCGATAAAAAAAAAGGAGGGCAGATGCCTTTTTGTGGTCGTTAATTTAATATACACACAATATATATGTATATATATCGCAGTCTCACACACATTACTATTTCCGCTATGTAGCGGGTATATAAGTCTAGTTGGCGAACTGTCGCTTTGTTTTCGTTATCTTTTTCTTTGTCTATAGGTCGGTCGGTTAAAAAAGGCTCGGAAGATTTATTCAGGGTTTTGATATATTTAGATTTTCTGCTTTTCCACTGCATTCACAGCGGTAATTTCCGTATTTAGACGAGAGCAGAGTTGTTTCAAAGCGTTATAAGTGTATAGTATTAAAGATCCCAGCAATTGGATCATGTAAGGTAGCATGCAAAACATAGATGTTTTTTGTCCAGGTAATCCTTTTATCCATCCGTTTTAAAATTTTGGATTGTATTTATTGTTCTGTGACTGCGAGGTTCCAGTATTGATTATGCTTGGTGCCGATGATTTTTTTGGTGTCTTGCAGGTTTGAATCTTTTTGCTTGTTTGGGTTAAAACTTCTCGTCCAGAGGTTTTATTTTTACTGGGTCTATGGGCCGTCAAAGAAGAAACCAGAGGACGGATGGTGAACGAGGTATGCCATCGTGGGCGAGAAACGGCAGTTCCGACCACCGATTTCGCCCCGCGAAATCTACTGCTAGTATGTATTCTTTCTTAATGATCGTTTTGTCATATTTTCGTATTTGGGTTCATTATCAGATAGCCCAAAATGTCTTTCAGTGTTGTGGTTTCCTGGATGATTGTTTTAAATTAGGCTGTTTAATGGATAGGGAAGGCGGTTTTGCTTTTGCCGATGGTTTAATTGATTATGTCTTCGTGTCTGTTTAATAGGGACTGGATTGTATTTTAAAAACTTTGTTGGTGCTTTTTGTATTTTCGCTGGGTCAAAAAACATTATATTAACAGAAGATTAAATTACAGAAAGTAGAAGTTTGTTCCCCACCCCTTTAGCAGCGAAACAGGGACCAGAAGTATAAAAATTAAAAAATATTCACAAAATTGGCAAGCCCCTTTACAGGGACTAGAAGTTTAAAAAATATTAACAAAATTGACAAATAGTTCATGCCAAGAGAAAACTTGTGACTACTTATAAACAGAAGGGGAACTTACTGCTTTTTGGGAGGACTGCCTTTGTTCTGGTTCCAGAGTTGTCACTGTTGTCCGAACTGGGGGTGGCAGAACACCCAGGTATGGGTTTTGCTTGTAGAAGTGTTCCCACCTGCTCAATTATCCTCTTCTGGATGGTAATATCCAACATCTCTCCAATACCCATCTCTGTCACAACCTGGTCTCAGGTTGAACGCATGAAGTGGTTCCGACTCACACCAGTGTTCCATTCTCCTCTTGACGTCTGCGGCTTGTCTTGATTCCAACTTCATCTTTCTGATACCCATCTCTGTCACAGCCTGGTCTCAAGTTGAATGCATGAAGTGGTTCCGACTCACACCAGTGTTCCATTCTCCTCTTGACGTCTGCAGCTCCATCCCAATTACTCATCCTTCCACATCATCTCTTGGAGCTCTACCATGGCTTCCTTCTTGATTTCCCACATCATTTCTTTAAGCTCAGATTTGAAAGCCATTTGCTCCTCCTATGCATTCAGCGTTCATAAGATGATTCCCAATTCCAGCCAGTGATTTGTGGATCTCCTGCTTAAAGAGAGTGGCAGTTAGATAGATGCAGTGACAATCACATGTCTCTCCCCATTCCTGGATGGACTGCCTACATCCGATTGTCTCCTAATTCCAAGTCTCTCCTTCCCTAGTAACCAGGATGGGTGTCCCATCCAAGGCTCAAGCCCATCTTTTTCAGCTCTGCAATTGTTGGGCAAGAGCCTTTCCTAATCGATAGTTCTGTCATGGGGCATTTTGAGGCTCAGTTCTCGGCCTTCCTTTCCTTCCTCTAATCTGCCACAATCTCCCAAGTCCCACTCGAAAATAGTTCAGCCCAAGGAAAGAAAGTGGCAAACCTCAGAGGATTTTTAGGTGCAAAGCATAGAATGGAAATATTGATTAGAATACTCCTCCATAATCACAGTTTATTGCCAAGTTGGTGGAGTTATTGCACTGGGGTGCTGTTTGGTTGAGCACCGGATCCACCTGCTTTGGGAATCGAGATTCCAGCCTGGAGAAGAGGTTAATCTTTGCATATCCTGACTACAATTTGGGAGTCTTCGTCAACTACCACTCTTTTCAAGCCTTAATCTCAGACATACTCTAATTGCTTCCATTAGAGCCCTCAGTTTATCTGAGTATGTGTTTTGTGTAAACTGCTAACATGTCTGCAGTAATGATCCTTATTAATAATTTAGTAATACCCCCCCTTTTAGCTCCCCTCTCAGGATCTCCTCCCTTAGGGGTTTCCCATTGGACCTCTCAGGGACCAGTATGCTGTCCTTCATCAGGAGCTTTGTTTGTGCCTGTTATCTGCAACTGAGTTGAAAAATATGAGATTTTTTTGGGGATATCTGTTTCATTAATTTATCTCCAAATGGTGAATTTGGTTGAAAGTCATGAGATTATTGGGTCTTTGTTAATGGTGGTTAAGCTGGAAATTATTAGCTTTTTGAATTGGGTTGAAACTTGAAAGCTATATTGTTCTTAGGTACTTGATATTGGTTTGTATTTTCTAAATGTATGTGTTATTGGCAAGTTGGGTAGAAAATCATAATATTTGTAGGTTGCAATTTTTATGGATTTTTCAGGGTGTGTGGTGTGTATATATAGATATATATTGTTGAAAACTAGACAAGCTATAGGAATTGAACCTAATATCTGTCCTCAAGTAGTTGGCCGCTTTACCATTGAGATAGATGTCCCTTCATGACATGCACCCTTAAGGTTCAATATAAAGTTGTGGATTGCTAACTTCAACCCCACTAGGCACTCTTTGGCTCAGGCCTACAAACCACCTCGAGCCTACCTAGCTCTAGCATGATGTTGAAAACTGGACAATCTAGGAGTCAAACGGAGGTCTTTCCCTTGGTTGATCTAACGAACTGGATTGCTACCTCGAACACCCCCCTTCTGTGAAAAATCCAAGCCCTAGGTGACTAAAGTTCTTATGATCTCAATCAAACAAGTAGATTGCTGAATTTAGTTATTGCGGAAATAAATTTCAGACCATAGCATTGATCACACAATAGCTGGAAATTAAATAGCGGAAACAAAAAAATCAATTTCACACAACGCAAGGAATTACTCCTTCAAAACTAGCTTTTCATTCCTTCGAAAAACTTACAAGTAAACTTCTGCAAGCTGCTTAAAACCAGTAGTTGCACGGTTATTGAAATCACCCCAAACTTAGCTTGTATAGCCTGACTGAGAGGTACAGCTTGCTGGAAAAAACCAGAAACAACAGAAAACTGCTGTACGGCTTGCAGGGCAACATTTACGGTTTGTCTCTACCATTGTATGGACCCATATACTTTTAAGTTTTAACGTCAAGACCAAAACCCTAATCTATTTTTGAGATTATTCCTAGTCGAAGTGATGCATGCATGAAATACACCTTTTAGACTCAATTGCTAAAAATAAGACTTTCACTTTTTAACTAAAGTGAATTACAAAATAGAATTTACTTTTCAAAAATAGAATTACTTTACGAAAATATCTTGAACTACTTCTTGCATGTTCATACGGAACTTGTGCGGACGTTCCTGCTCGAGCTATAATTCTCAACACTCCCTCTTAGCGATGAAGGAATTTTGTACCAATCCAAGTCTGTCTCTGAATGCTTCAAACTTCCATCTTGCCAAGGGCTTGGTTAGAATATCAACTACCTTTCTGAACTTTGTCTCGTATGAAGTGATATTTGATCTCTATATGTTTGGACCTGTCATGAAACACTAGATTCTCACAGAGTTTGATACAACTCTGATTATCACTGTAAATGACCGTGGGATCCAACTTCTAATCAAACATTCCTATAAGTAACTTGCGAAGCCAGATGGCCTCACAACTAACTGTTTTGGCTGCCATGTATTCTATCTCTACTGAGCTAAGTGCCATGAAAGTCTACTTCTTGCTGAACCAAGATATCATCATTAATCCCAAGCTAAAATAGCACCCTGAGGTGCTCTTCTTGTTTGTTGCCCTGCATGCCCAATTTGAGTCTATATACCCCTGCAACTTCACTTCACCATCTCCAAAATATCTCAGACCATACTCCATTGTGCCCCCCGAATACCCAAGCACATGGTTTGCTGCTACCCAATGCTCTTGCCTTGGCTCCACTATGAACAAACTCAAGGTGTTCACTGCAAACCATATACTTGACACGGTGTTGACCAAATACATCAAAGAACCTATCAATTGCTTGTACAACGTGGGATTCACCAACTCTGAATCTGAAGTTGTCACCTTCTTCAGATTAGTGATCATGGGTCTTGCCATAGGTTTGCAGACCTCTATCCGAAACCTCTTTAGAATCTGAACTACATACTTACCCTGCCCAAGGAAAATATTCCATGGTCTCTGCCAAACCTCCAATCCCAAGAAGTAATATATCATGCCGATGTCCATCTCGAACTCAGCTGCCATGTCTGCTTTGCACCCTGCAATGAGCTTTTTTGCACCTGTTAGAAATGAGTCATCTACTTACAACACCAAAATGAGCAGATCAGTCTGAACAAATATGTAATATAAGTTAGGRTTTTCTTCACTTTTRGTGAAGCCCATACTCTACAAGTATCCATTGATCTTGGGAATACTATGCTCTTGGTGCCTGCTTGAGTCCATACAAGACTTTCTTAAGCCTACACACATGAGACTCCTTCCCACTTACCTCAAATCCCTGAGGCTTCTCTATGTACATTTCTTCCTCAATGATCCCATTAAGGAAAACTGTTTTCACATCCTTCTGATGTATCATCCATCCCATAAATGAAACCAAGGACATAGATGCTCTAATGGAAGTGTACCTAGTGACTGGAGCAAATGTCTCCTCATACTCCACTCTATCTCTCTCTCTGGGAGAACCCTCTTGCCACAAACCTTGCTTTGAACTCCTCGTACTCCACCATGGCATCCCACCATACCTGCTGGTCTGCTGCCTCCTGAAAACTGGAAGGCAAGAAATCTAAAATGATGCTCATCAATTATTGGTGGTGTGAAGTGAAAACTATGATGTTATTGTGTTGGAGTTTATATCATATTCTTGTAGTGTATCTGCTATTAGTATATGCATCACCTATGAGTGAACTGTGCTGGAAATTATGAAGTTTTGTTTTAGGTTTCTGCTATTGGCTATCAGGTTGAAAAGAATAGTTCTGTGTCATCTGTTGCTGATATGATTAAAACTACTATTTTTTAAAATATGGGATTCTTTTGTGGGTCCTTTATTGGTGGACAGGGTAGTGATGATTATGTGCATGATATCATATCACAGTCTAACTCTGATGGGTGCATGTTATCAGAAGTCTGGAAACCAACTGTACCCTCCTGGGAGAAGGAGTATTGTGACTCTGTTGGTCTACCATGGAATGAACTTTGCAAGGCAAAAGAGTACATAAGTTTTTACGAATCTGTACTTAGATGGAATGATTCAGCAGGCGAAGAGGCTTTTCACCTTGCCAAGAAAAGATACTGGGCCAAATATAATGGGCGTCCTTGTCACTTTCCTACCCCTGACCCCAACATACACATTGATGTGATTGATTGTGACACAGAACAGGTGTTAGATGTTGATTTGCCAGACAGAGCTGACTCTGAATCAGAAAGTCTGGATACTGAAAAGCTGCCAGATAGAGCTCAGGAGACACTAACTCCATTTGATATTAAGAGTCATGCAAGTGAGATTCAAGGGAAAGAAAGGCCATTTGGACTTGGCTATTATATTTGTGGCTCTTGCAGCTATACACATATTTGTAATGTTGTCGACCTTTATACTGCTGAACCTCAGTTACCTGATCATTACAAACTAACATTGGTGACTGCAGGTTGGGATAGTGGAAAAGGTTCAAGCAAGGAGCATTCCACTCCTAGCCCTTTGATGTGCACAGATAACGAAGAGAATGGTTGGGGAAACAAGAAGGCAACAGGCTGGAATGAAAATGAAATGAAAGTAACAAATTTCCCAAGCCATATAGCTATGCATGAGAATAATGGAGCTGCAGAATATACAAGTTGGGTTAAACCTTTTGTATCAGGATGGGGTATAGCTATATAAATAAAACAGCCAAGCTGTAATTGGAAGTCAATGAAAATTGCCAGGTTAATTACATATATTTCTAGCATTAAAAGGGAAATTGAAGGGGCTATTTTATTTTCACAAATTTGCAAGAATATGTTGTTTTTTGCAAATTCTAGCCATATAGGTTGGAATTCTAGTAATGACTCATTAGATCATGCAGAGCAATGTGATACAATTGAAGGAGATAAGCAGTAGCCGGGTTGAGTGAATTCTTAACATCAAAAGCAACCTTCTGTTCCAAGGCATTTGAACTCTGGACCACAAGTTCTTTGTGAGAACTCCATCCCAAAAGTTGCTTAACAGAAGCCAAATCTGCCTTCAATAATGAGCTTGCGTGTTCACCTTAATTACAATAATATTGGGTGAATCTGATCTCTGGATGGATTGACAACCAGGCAAGTTACTTGGGAAATGCAAGGGTAGTGAGATGGAATTGAAGATCAAAATGTAACCAATTACCCAGATTTTGTCTCATGCATTTGAGAACTGAAGCAGTGATATTTACAGATTGTGCAGACTTAAATGAGTTCATATGCCATATAAATGAAGTACTAGAGTTGGGTAGAAATGCAATGAAAATAACCAGGCTAATTTGACAGACTTGAGAGAAGAAAATTGTGAATGGAGTATGTCTTGGAAGAATTACAGACATAGAAGAGAACCTGATGGAAATTCAAGCCTGACAATTAGAACAATTTCCCTTAGGAAGCAATATAGTACAATCTGGAAAATGCAAAGAGTTACCTTTTCTAACGCATTGTCAGCATCAAATGAAGTATTCTATCCCAGGCATTAAAGCTCAGTTTCACAAGCTACTCACCAGAGGTCAAATTGATAAGTTAGAGTGAACCTTGGTTTTCAAACTAGTTATAATTGCAATCGGGAAACTCAGTGTCACATCCACATCATTATGCAGACTTGAATATAACAGTTGCTTCTAATCAAGGTAGATACCTTTACAAAGTATATTTTATTGACATGTTCTAGTCATTTTTGATGCCATTTTCATTTATTTACTGGACTGGACAATACAGTTCTTTTTTTCTCAGACAAGGATTGCATGATATTGATTAGTCTTGTCCAAATTCCAAGGCATATGGTCTTTATGGAGATATTTTTAATAATATTTTGAAGTGTATAAAGCTCAAATACATTTGGTTCTTAATGGTATGCAGAGCCTCTGCTGAAGGTTTCTTTCTTTTTTAGCTGAATGCTATTCATGTTTTCTGTCATTGATATTTTCAAGTCACTTGAGATCCCAACTTCAACATATGGACACTCCCTGCACCAATAGTTAGAACTAGAAGGGCCAAGTGTACATCTATAACTGTTCTAGTCAGGTCAATTCATTAAAATGCTAATAATGATAATTTTGGTTTTATTGTAATGCTTTATACCTTTAGACTGGCAATCACCAAGTCTTAAAGTATTTGTGTGTGTATTAGAACACCAGCTATTTGATTTTTGTACAAATTATCTACTACAGACAATATCTGATCTTGGCCAGTATGCCAATGTTTATTGTATTATTAGTTCTATATTTTTGTTGTGGTTCAGGAACGCAATGTGTATATGAAAACCCGATCTTGGTTATTGATTCACTCTAGGCTATTAGTTATCTATATTTGGTGCTTGAGATTGTGGTGCTCAGAAATCAGAGTTTCAAGCAGGGGCAGGTTCTGAAYATTAGAATTTGACAAAGTGTTGAATCTAGTGCTTGAAGATCATACATTCAAGAGGGGACCAAGGGTTTTGAGTAGGCAAGATTCAAACTTTAGAATCAAGTGTTGGAGCCTAGGAATCCTATGTTCAAAAAACTGAGTTCCAAAATGGAACCCAAGGCTTTGAGCAGGAAGGTTTTGAGCATTAGAATTTAACTAAGTGTTGGTTCGAGGGAATCCAATGTTCAAAAAGTAGACTTCCAGGGGGTGAGACAAGTTTCCTAGAAATAAGGTTCACCATTTGGCATCGATGATTTGTGAACATTGTATGGAGTGGACTTAACATCATAGAGTTCACCATTTGGCATGGATGATTCATGAGTACCTTGGCCATAGGGGTACCTTGTTGTAGAGCTTTATTTCAGCGCAACCTTGTTCCAGAGTTGCAATGTATGGGTTTGGAGATTATATAGAGATCAAAATTCTAGGAGGATAACACATTGTGCTATTTTTACTATTTAGCAGATTTCTAGTTCAGGGTGTTAGCTTTTTAGCTTGGGAGGTACTACGCATGTTTTGTCTTGTATGCGGATGTTACCTTAATGTTTACACTACCAGGCGCTTAACTTTGTAATAGTTTTTATAAAGTTGTTTAAGTGGTTCTTTTATTAAAGTGACTTTTTAATAAAGTGTACCTTCTATTTTTAAAGTGACTTTATTATTATAAAGCACTTATGTAATAAAGTGAAATTCACTTTAATTTTAAATGAGACATTTTGGAGGGAATGAATCATGACCCTTGATCTTGGAAAAGGCAAGATCTAATCTTGGCCTTTGGATCTAGGGTTGGGGAAGGTGAAATACACTTTTGGGCGGAAAATGTCATTTTCAGATTATAAAATAATGCATTGGGTAGTGTGCAAGACATGTCGACTGTCGAGAGAGGACATCGGGAGGAGAGTTAGAGAGATTTTCTGAGTATGCTTGAGAGAGGAAAGTGAGCAGCAAAGAGGGCACATTTTTTGAGGAAAGTGGGCACGATTCCTGAGAAGAATTTTCTGTGAATTTTTGGCCGAAATATTTTTCTATTGTGGGAGGCCGTATTGTACGGATCCGTACGATTCTGCAATGTACGGATCCATACAACTGTATAGATTTGGCATGGAAATCGAGGCAATTTTGGGCACGGTTTTTGAGGCGATTTTCAGATTTTCGGTGGTTGTTTTTGGGCTGTACGAAATAGTTCGTACAACAAATTGTGGGCATGAAAAACGAGGTTCAGAAGAGATTGGATAGTGGTACGGTTTTGGCACGGAAAACAAGGCAGATTTCTGTGGGATAGATTTGGTGTTGTGAGGTATTTTCCTTGGCTGGAAATGTTGTTTCGTTGCTGATATGTACTTGCCTGAAGCTGAATAATAAATCTCTCTCTCTCTCGTTGGGTTTCCCAACATTGGGGTTTTCCCTGGCATTTGCCTAAATTTCTGTGTGTTATGGGTTGCTGTCCACTGTGTATTTCTGCTGCATATTTTGCTTAGCAATGTTTATTTTTGCTTATGGAAATTTCTGAATGTGGGTTTTATGCATTTCTGAAATTTATGAAGACAGTTATCTCTAGGTTTCTAAGTGTTTGACAGAATATTAGCTTGTTGATTTTTGTCATTAAAAATCTACATGGTATCAGAGCTTGGGCTCTGAGTGATCGTGGGGCAGTGCGATATTTGGGCAAAAGGGTGTGATTGTTTTCCTTGAGTTGTGACAGGGAATATGGTTGCAAGCATTAGATATGAGGATCGGTTGGATGGCATTTCCAACTACTTGTAGTGGAAGGTTTGTTTGTCAGCCGTTCTCAAGGAGGACAAGATCTATAACTATGTCAGCTCTGTTGTAGCAGCTCCCGCAGCAGATCCTGTTGCTTTGGACTTGCATGAGACCAAGGAAGTCAAAGTTCAGAGGATTATTCTGGATGGGGTGAAGGATCACCTTATCTCACACTTGGCTGAGAAAAAGACTGCCAAGGAGATGTGGGAAGCACTTAAGAACTTGTTCGAGGCAAAGAACGAGAACCAAAAGATGGCCTTGAGGGCTAAGTTGCATGATACCAAGATGGGTAAGGAGGAGAGTGTCTCTTTTTATCTTACCCGGGTGGCTCAAGTTAAAGATGAGCAGACAACTGCTGGAGAGGTCGTTTCGGATTTTGAGTTGGTGAGGATAGCCTTAAATGGCTTCACCAAAGATTGGGAAGTCTTCGTGAAGTGCATGGTGGGTCGTGAGCATCTACCAGATTGAAGCAGACTGTGGGATGATTTCACTCAGGAGGAGATCCAAGAAAGATCTCAGAGCAGTGATCAGAAGACAGACAGAGCTGATGAGAATGTTGCTCTTGTGGCAAAGAGCAAGAAGAAAGGAAGTTTCGGAAGGGACTTGAGTAAAGTCAGATGCTATTGTTGTAACTAGTTGGGGCACTTTGCCTCTCATTGTCCTCAGAGGAAGAAGAAGAAGGAGTCAGAGGGGCCTGAGACAGCTGCTACAATAGCCATAGAGGACTTTGCTTCAAAGTTCGATAGGGAATTTTCTTTGGTTATCCTAGTTTCCAGTGTCGACAGCGGAGGATTTAGAGGTGATGTCAGATGGATTGTGGATAGCGGAGCCTCTAACCACATGACGAGAATCTGGCGAGTATTCCTAGACTTCACAGAGATTGGTCCTGGCCGACAGGTGGTAAATGAAGGTGGTATGGTGAGAGCTGTACGTGGAGTTGGGAATGTCAGATTCCAACTCGAGTTTGGGGGACTCTTGGAGATTGATGGAGTTCTCTTTGTTCCAGGGTTGAGTGTTAACTTGCTCTCAGTCTCAGCCTTGCAGGGTGTAGGATATTGCGTATTGTTCAAGAGGGAACATGTCTTTATTTACAGAGAGGGAGTGGACCCGGTATAGCTGCAGCTGATCGGTAACYGAGTGAATAGGTTGTATATGTTGAGAGGACAGCCTATGATGTATGATTTAGCGTTGGATGAGGAGCATGAGGAGGCTTCTAAGACTGCGGTGGCTCCAAGGTATCAGTCTTGCAGTCCGAGAGAAGAGAGCGAGTCTTTTCTGAGCGCTAGCAGAGGGCTCATCTAGGTTGATCGAACCGATGCCCAAGATGAAGTGAGCTCAGGGTTCCGGGAGGTTGCCAGGAGAAGATCTTTTAGTTCGAGTTCTGTGCAGATGTCGCAGATGGCTTCAGGTTCAGAGGGAGCTCCTACAAAGCACAATGTGAAAGGACCAGATGATGGAGATGGCAACGAGTACATCCCTCGCTAAGAGGGAGTGTTAGCTTTTTAGCTTGGGAGGTACTTCGCATGTTTTGTCTTGAATGCGGATGTTACTTTAATGTTTACACTATCAGGCACTTAACTTTGTAATAGTTTTTATAAAGTTGTTTAAGTGGTTCTTTTATTAAAGTGACTTTTTAATAAAGTGTACCTTCTATTTTTAATAAAGTGTACCTTATGTAATAAAGTGAAATTCACTTTAATTTTAAATGAGACATTTTGGAGGGAATGAATCATGACCCTTGATCTTGGAAAGGGCAAGATCTAATCTTGGCCTTTGGATCTAGGGTTGGGGAAGGTGAAAAGACACTTTTGGGGGGAAAATGTCATTTTCAGATTATAAAAGAATGCATTGGGTAGTGTGCAAGACATGTCGAATGTTGAGAGAGGACATCGGGAGGAGAGTTAGAGAGATTTTTTGAGTATGTTTGAGAGGGGAAAGTGAGCAGCAAAGAGGGCACATTTTTCGAGGAAAGTGGGCATGATTCTCGAGAAAAAATTTCTGTGAATTTTTGGTCGAAATATTTTTCTGCAGTGGGAGGCCGTACTGTATGGATCTGTACAAGCCGTACAGATTTGGCATGGAAATCGAGGCAATTTTGGGCACGGTTTTCGTGGCGATTTTCAGATTTTCGGTGGCTGATTTTGGGTCGTACGGAACAGTCTGTACAACGGACTGTGGGCATTAAAAACGAGGTACGGAAGAGACTAGAGAGTGGTACGGTTTTGGCATGGAAAACGAGGCAGATTTCTGTGGGACAGATTTGGTGCTGTGAGGTATTTTCCTTGGCTGGAAATGTTGTTTTGCTGCTAATATGTACTTTCCTGAAGCTGAATAATAAATCTCTCTCTCTCTCGTTGGGTTTCCCCACATTGGGGTTTTCCCTGGCATTTGCCTAAGTTTCTGCGTGTTATGGGTTGCTGTCCATTGTGTATTTCCGCTGCATATTTTGCTTAGCAATGTGCATTTCTGCTTATGGAAATTTCTGAATGTGGATTTTATGCATTTCTGAAATTTATGAAGACAGTTATCTCTAGGTTGCTAAGTGTTTGACAGAATATTAGCTTGCTGATTTTTATCATTAAAAATCTACACAAGGTTCCAGATATCTATTTTTAGCATGCTTCTAGTTCAGGTTTCCAAAGATATATTTTTAGCATTTTTTCCCATGCACGGATTTACATTTAGACTTTGGAGGATGCATGGGGGATGAGAACAGTGAGATGGGCAGTTTTAGATTCTTGATTTTGCTATTTTTAGAAACTTGATATTTTTAAGTTGCAGATAACAATTTTGGATACTCAATATCAGTGTTTTAAGCACCGGCCTGAGTGGATATCAACTCGCCAAACCGACCGAGTGAATAGCCAACTGATTCAAACCGGCCTTCAAATCGGCTCGGTGACTGGTTTGGTACCGAACCGGCTGAGTCAACAAACGACTCGGCCGGTTTGGTACCAAACCGGTCAAACCAGTTGAGTCCGTGCCTACTCGGCCGGTTTGATTCCGAACCCACCTGCGTAGACTGTAAGTTAAAAAATCAGTTTACTTGTATTTTAATGTCACACTCTTTTCATAACTTCTCTGCGCGTTTCCTTGACTGCAGAGTTATGATCCCTTTGGTAACACTCGAAAAACATGACATAAAATCTCGAAATCTATTAAACATTTCTACTCTACCACTGACTGTTTTCCTCATCTCATATCAACAAGTGGTGATAATCTGCCCTAAACACATGGTATATATTGCTCTGAGGATTGATATATTTTCTCGTGGATCAAATACTATCTCTTAGCACAAGCTTCCTATAAATTTCCCTTGAGAATCCTGTGGTGTTACGCTATGAATATTATTATATGATCAATGACCTAATTGGTTGTAATCTATTTTGAGTATATGGTGGTAAACGTGGCCTGGGCCCTGAACACCGGTACTCTCATGATATCTGAGCTTGACATCTTTTAAAACACTGTTGTGGGATATACTGTTCACTGCTTTTATGCTCTAATGATGATGGAATGAACTCATCTTTTAAAACACTGTTGTGGGATATACTGTTCATTGCTTTTATGCTCTAATGATGATGGAATGAACTCACTGTCACAACTGTTGAATTTTAATGAAGATTTGTACCTTGGACAAGTGGTTCCTATGGGTTTTTTTAAACTTTTACCTAGGAATGTGGTCCACAACTTAAAAGTGGGTCTTTTTCATAAAGTCACTTTATAAGTGGTAAAGTGAACTTTAAATTAGAAAGTGAAAAGTGACTTAGGAACTTAA
>JASDQU010509743.1:137014-151775 GCA_032191745.1 Picea mariana
TGTATTTTTAAGTGAATCGAGTCATTGAAATTAGATTGCTTTGAGTCAATCCAAGTTCGAGTTGATAGGTGACCAAGTCGACGTCCGGTTTCGAGTTTAAAAACTATGCTAATATTGAGTTATACAAATGGGCACTTTCATATTTTCAAGATTTACAATCTTGAAAAATTTCTACTTTTAATTTTTTTTTTATCTTTCTTGAAATTTGAAAATAGATTTGGTTACCCATGGGGGAGATGAACACGAAGCTCTGCTTGTGTGAGTTTTCGAGTTGTCTTTGGCCTTGGTTAAAGGCAATCAAACTAGGTTAAATCAAGGTCGAAAAATACAAATTTGTAGTGTTTAGAGCTTATCACATTTTCAGAGAACGCTTTTTGAGTAGAGTGTGGGGGTGAAATTTGGTGGCAATCAGAGCTATCGATTTTTTAATCTATTTTTAGCAATGAGATTTTTCGAGATGTGGTGCTATTTTTAGAGACCACTATTGCATGTTGTAGTTTGGTCAAGTTTTTGGTTTTTTTTGGGGTTTGGATCACTTTGGAGCATTCTAGGAGATACTTGGTGTGTGCTGTTGAGAGACAATCTTGTTATTTTTAGAGGTATATTCTTTATTTCTGAGTTGGGCTTCCACTTTATTGCTATTTTTGGAAGAGATTTGCACTTCTTGAGGAGACTCGTGACTTATTTTTGGGTGTTGTCACACTATATTTGGCCTAAGAGAGGAGCGCCCAGCATGAGTGGGTTGACTTAGGGTGATGCATGCTATATTTGTCCTCAGAGAGGAGCACCCACCTTTTAAGCATGAGTGGGTTGACTTTAGGGTGATGCATGCTAATTTTTACCACTTGGAGAGTTTGCATGGTTTGAGAGGCTATTTTTGGTGGAATTTCGTTATGTGCACTCGCTATGATTACATAGAGATGGAGCACATTGTTTGAGGAGGCCTTTTTTGGACTTTCCTTATTTACATATCCTATTTATTGCATAGGAGTGGAGTGCATGAGTTGTAGAAGCATTCTTGGACGGTTCTTAGGTAGATTTTTCTCTATTAACACATGCTATTGTTGACTAGAGATTGGAGCACATGACTTTAGAAGGATACATTTTTGAGTTAAAGGAGCTTTTCTTGGCTTCTATTTCTCAACAAAAAGCATATTCATATTCATATACCTTGGAAGACATGCAAATTGTTTGAGGTGGCTTGGAGGGTATTCTTGGAGACTAGAGTGGTACTTTCACACCTTAGTTATTTTTAGAGCAAGACACACTTGCAKAGGCATAATTTTATCGAGATGTTGTTTATCATGATGGGTTTTCCTTATGTTGCTCATGCACCCTAGTTGAGGGTTGCCTTTCTTTGAATTATGTTTATCTTTAGCTCTTCTACACATAGTAATGCTATTTGTACAMCTCCAAGCCTATTCTATAAAGGGTAGAGAGGAGAGCGTTTTTTGTTTGGTTTTTGGATTCATGGCTCATGTTCTCTTGTTTTCTAATCCTACTATTGGGTTTGAGTGAGGTGAGAGAACATACTATTCATTGAGTTAGAGGTCACTTTCATCATGTTCATGTGAATTTGTTCTTGGACTTGGTGAGAGAAGGTGCTTTGGAAGCAATTTTATGTCCTCGAGAGTGCTTTGAAGTTGAAGTTAATATCTCCAAATTTTGTAGTACTTGTAGCTTTGGAATAAAGATACCACCTTATTTGGTGGCTAGATCTCGATTATGGGATGTGGTTTCTTACTTTACTTGAATTTTTTGAATCAATTAACCTTGGGAATGACTTCCGTGTGGTTAATTTTCTTCTCCATCACACATGAAATTCAAGTGATTAAGGGGTCACAATAACTAATTTCTAGATTTAAAGCTCAGTCTTTATATTTTTTCAAGAAAATGTTGTAATTCCTTCATTTCAAGAAGAAAAGGTGAAATTACATTTAACTCATGTTTGAAGGGGACTCTAAACTGAAAAGGGAGCTGAAAGCAACTCAACCAAGACAACAAAAGCATTGAAGGTGCAAAAAGTGAAGAACATGACCCATAGAAACCAAACCAACTAAAGAGAACCTTAAGCGCCACCAAGAAGCCTTCAACCCCAAGTGCCACTAGAAAGTCATTAGAAGGTCGAGCCCAAGGGATTTTGCCTCCTATGGTACCAAAACAACCTACTCATAAGGAACTTGAGCACCACAACCCACGTAGGGGCAAGTGACTTGGGATCCACCGAGTATCCAAATGAAGAAAAGGGTTCCAAAACTGGAGAAAACTTGGCTCGAAACCCACTAGAGACTAGGTACATAGAGGGCCAGAGGGAAGAAACCTTGGAAGCCTTGCCTAAAGTGCTAAGGAAAAAGGGCTAGAAATCCTTAGCTCACACCCATCAACCTACTAGGTAGTTCCAGGGCTTGAGGGCCCAACAAAATGCTCCATAGAAGAATGTTAGAATTTAGGGAAAATGAAAACAATAATAATCTTTTAAAATTTATTCACTATCGTAGATATAGATCAACATTCAAATCAAATTTTTTTGAAGTAGATTGAACATAGAAATAAACAATGAATCTAATCAATAGAGAGAACAATTCTAAGCAATAACAGATCTACTCATTGGCTATAAAAATAATTCTGGGCAATGACTTAATAAGGAACATATCTACTTATTAGCAAAAACAAAATCTGCACATACCTTAACCAAAACATAGAACATAATTATCTTAGATGCATGTTGTTGTCCTCAGTTTTGAATGCTCAGAAAAGCATGATAAAGATCATGGATCAAAACACTCAAGGGTTTGATCTCATCATGAACTAAGTGGACAGATTGCCAAGAACTAAGGAACTGTCCAAAACACAAGGGCTGATACAGTAAGTGGGCAACCTAAGATGGTAGAAATAGGGCTGTCTTATTAGGCCTTAAAGACTATGGTGACATCAAAAACCCCAAATAACTTAACTAAGGAACTATCCAAAACACAAGGGCTGATATAGTAGAGTGGGCAAGCTAAGATGGCAGAAATAGCCCCTAAAGACTGTGGCAACAACAACAAAGGGACAACAACCTAGGNATCTACTCATTGGCTATAAAAATAATTCTGGGCAATGACTTAATAAGGAACATATCTACTTATTAGCAAAAACAAAATCTGCACATACCTTAACCAAAACATAGAACATAATTATCTTAGATGCATGTTGCTGTCCTCAGTTTTGAATGCTCAGAAAAGCATGATAAAGATCATGGATCAAAACACTCAAGGGTTTGATCTCATCATTGCCAAGAACTAAGGAACTGTCCAAAACACAAGGGCTGATACAGTAAGTGGGCAACCTAAGATGGTAGAAATAGGGCTGTCTTATTAGGCCTTAAAGACTATGGTGACATCAAAAACCCCAAATAACTTAACTAAGGAACTATCCAAAACACAAGGGATGATATAGTAGAGTGGGCAAGCTAAGATGGCAGAAATAGCCCCTAAAGACTGTGGCAACAACAACAAAGGGACAACAACCTAGGAGTGTACTAGCGACAGCGAGGGCAAGCTCTAGCGACAACCTAGGAGAGATGCGACAGTTTGGAAGGAGAGAGAGGAGGGACCCGCGACACATAAAGTAGCAGAAGAGAGGCTGCTCTTCCTCAACCAACAAGGGGAGTCCCACAACAGGGCAGTCAAACCCTACACCAACACAATACCCAAACCCCAAAGAGGCCGCAACCTTAAAATAACAAGAGAAGGTCCCCAAGGAGGCTGCACCAAACAAGAAAACCAAATTGAGGTAGCCACAACAAAATCAAACCAAGGGAGGAGAGAGTGGAATGATCATGAGTAAGAGTGAGAGGGGGAGAGGTTCTTTTTATTACTTAGGTGGGTAGGTTAGGGTTTTCTAATTTAACCCTATCTTTAGGATTAAGTCAAACCCTAAAAAGATAAAAATAAATAATTAATATTTTAATTATAAAATATTAATTAGCAAAGTCAACAAAGTCAAGGTGACTAACAAAGAACCAAAACACATAAGACAATAAGAAGGATGTGGCCCAACCAAGGGGAGGCAACAAGACAAAGTGAAAGGGGTCTTCTTCAATTGGTAAGATGTCCACATAAGTCTCATGATAACTTATAACCTTTTATCATCCTAGCATAAGAGGAAAGTCAGTGATGTGGTCATGTCCTTCTTCATAACTGCTCCTAGGTCTCATGGACCATCTCGGAAGAGAAGAAGATCACACATCATCTCATCTTGGTACTTAACCAAGAACCTGCCTGGTTCTAGACCAGGATACCCCAAAACACATCTGGGGGCCCTAGGTTGCAACTAGGGTCTTATCCACCAAGGTACAAAACCAAGGATCAACCCAAGCGCTAAGCAAGGATTCCCTGGAACACATCCAGAGGCCCTGGAACACATCCAGGGACTTATATCATCAACCACCAAGGTACACAACAAATGATCAATCCAAACAAGGATTCCCTGGAGCACATCCAGGGGCCCTAGAACACATCTAGGGGCTTATATCCGCCAAGGTATACAACCAAGGATCAATCCAAACAAGGATTCCTTGGAGCACATCTAGGGGCCCTAAAACACATCTAGGGGCTTATATCCACCAAGGTACACAACCAAGGATCAATCCAAGCATCGAGCAAGGATTCCCTGGAACACATCTAGGGACTTATATCCATCAAGGTACACAACCAAGGATCAATCCAAGCATCGAGCAAGGATTCCCTGGAACACATCCAGGGGCCCTAGAACCATCTAGGGACTTATTGTTTGGTCCTTGACCAAGAACCCCAACAATATACTGGGGGCCCTCACTAGTATCTTTTTCCATGGCTCTAACTGCTTGGTCTCAGACCAAGAACCCCAGGAGTGTACTGGGGGCCCTAGATCTTAGCTAGGGTCTTTTCCATCCTTTGGAGAATGGATCTTGCAACTGCATTAATTTCAACAAAGAAAAACACCATTAGAGGAAAGAGAAAGGACCGAACAAAAAACTTGAGTAGGCCCATCAGACACTGGTTTACAATGAAATTGCCATTGTTGCCAAGTCCTTGAAAAAGGAGAACAAGAGGAAAATACGAAATCTACATAGTTATAGGGATGTCGATCACTAGTGTCCAGGCCTAAGAAACAAGGAGAGCCATAACTTTGTTGCCTTGCCATTGAAGAATCTCCAAGGGCGACCACATGTACCCTGAAAACTAGTCTTTGAAAGTAGGAGAGTTAGCATGAAAACACCACAAACACTAGCAAATATGAACTTTGGAGGTGGGTAGGGTTAAGCCACAGTGAATGGGATTGTTGTGTTGAGAAGTGCGGCTAGATTAAATCCTAGCTTCCATCCTCAAACTTGCATCAATTTGCTTGTGATACTAGTATCAATGATGTTTATATTTTATACACAAATCTGCACTTTGAAAGGAAGAGTTAAGGTGTTCTAACATCATATTTGTACTGTTCCAAAGGCATAATTAGATTATTAGGTGTAAATCTACGTCATAGCTTTGTCTAGATCTATTTCACATAGGTTTCAAGTTTGATTTTTGTTATGATTTTTATATAACAACAAATGTATTTCACAATTTGGAAGAATATTTGACCTCCTAGGTTCATATTTTGTTTCCAGATTGCATAGAGATTCGTGCCCCCCCCTCGCTCCCTTGAGGTTATCAAGCACTAACACAAAGTGTAGAGGGATTGTGCGATTTGACATTGGCACTTTCCCTAGTTAACTTTTAACTTATCCAACTTCAAGTGTTAACTCTTCTAGAGTCTATATTTGGAACTATATAGTTTTGAGAATTAATGAGGCCCAAGGATTTGAGCAAGTAGATTATGAACATTTATATTTGACTAAGCGTTGATCTTAGAGTATCTAATGCTCAAAAAATAGACTCCTAGGAAGGGATCTAAGGTTCCAATTAGGAAGTTTCAAATATTGGATTTTGACTAAGTGTTAGTTCATGATAATCTAGTGCTAAAAAATTAGACTTCTAGGAGTGGACATGAGGTTTTGAGCTAGAAGGCTAAGTGTTGGTGCTCAAGAATCTAGTGCTAGGAAATCAAACTCTCAGGAGGGGACCCAATGTTCCAAACACCAAAATTGGGCAGGTGTTGGGGCCTAGGAATCACTAGGAAAGCAAAATTTTAGGAAGGGGCACAAGGTTTTGATGAAGTTTGATTAAGTATTTGGTGTTTGGGGATTCATTGTTTTGAATGTGGATTCTTAGGTAAGGCTGCAAAATATTGAATAGGACATGAGAAGGGTCAATTATGATTAGAAGGAAGAAGAATATAGAAGAAGGTATCAAAAGTTGTGTTAAAAATATATTGTTTTTTTTTTCTTTTTCATTTTGAGATATCTCCCATATAAGAATTCATATTTACGTATATTTTAGGAGAACGACAATGGAAGCATTATAACTGTTTTGACAATAATTTTTTTATTGGAGTTTGATTTGAAGATATTTGTAAACGTTATGTATTATGGGATTGGGTTCTAAAACCCTTGTATGATTTATATTGAGATGAATTCTCAACTACAAGAGCTGGAAAAGTTGTAGACCTCCACCCAAAAACTATTTGGTAGGCTTTTTTACCAAGCTCAAGAAATCATCTTAAGAATAGAAAAAAAACATTATTCTCTAGTAGGGGTAAAAAATAGTGATTTAGGCATCTCAAGAATAGAAAAAAAACATTATTCTTTAGTAGCACTAAAAATAGTGATTTGGGAAAAGCTATGATAGTTTTGAAAACAATTTTTTTACTAAGTCAATATCCTATACATGATTCCATTTTTTTTTCATTTTTTTTTTGCACTTTTGAGTTTTACTCTTTTCATTATAATTTGTGATTCATTAAAAGACAATGAATATCCTATACATGCTTCCATTTTTTTTTCATTTTTTTTGTACTTTTGAGTTTTACTCTTCCTTATAATTTGTGATTCATTAAAGGACAATGAATGGTGCACTATTGGACACTTTGGATAAATTAATTGAATTTTGCATAAAACAAGCTCTTACTAAACCATATCCTATGCATGATTTCATAAAACTTTATAATTTACAGTTTTACTCCTTTCATTAAAATCATTTCAAGAATTAAAAACAACATTATTCTCTACTACGGGTAGACAAAAACATTATTCTCTAGTAAGGGTAAAAATTAGTGATTTGGGAAAAGCTATGATAGTTTTGAAAACAAAATTCTTACTAAACCATATCCTATGCATGATTCCAAAAAACTTTATACTTTAGAGTTTCACTCCTTTCATTATTATTTGTGGTTTGGTAAAGGACAATGAATAGTGCACTATTGGACACCTTGGATAACTTAAATGAATTGTGCACAAAACAAGTTCTTACTAAACCATATCCTATGCATGATTTCAAAAAACTTTATAGTTTATAGTTTTACTCCTTTCACTATAATTTGTGATTAGTTAAAGGATAATGAATGGTGCACTTTTGGACACCTTATGTAACTTCATTGAATAGTGCACGATAGGCTCAAAAAATATTGGAAGGCACAAAAGATAAGATACAATAATTTTATTAGTGTCTAACAAGTGACCATAAATAGGTCAAAGGGACTACTAGGTACATTAGGAACAATACATAGTGGGAGTGCGAGTGCGGTTCCTATAAAAGCCTATCTAACCTCTAAGGTTAAAGACTTATAATCTAAAGTGTATCGTCTAAGAAATAAAAAGATACAAATATGGGATGCAAGAGAAGAAAGGTTTTGTCTCAAGAATTTGAGAACAGAGTGAAATATCTCGACTAGAGGTGCTTCGAGGAGTGATCACCTATTGATGAGTAGGAGAAGTTGCTAATCTTCAAATTTGTATTGGAATTAGGTGGATCTCTCCTACCATCCAAGGCTAAAGAGAAGAAACCCTTGATGGAGGATTGTCTAAATGAACCATAAAACTTGGAAGTACTATAAAATTTGGGTACTACAAGATGTTCCTAGAAGAGTTAATTCTTTATTGAGATCTAGATGAGTGGGAAGGAGGGTGTTTGTTGTAAACAAAAGAATTAACCCGAGTGTGCACCCAACACTAGCATAAGGGTCTCACAGGTAGAGGCCAAGGTTCTTGAGATCTCATGGATCTAGATGTTGAGGTGGAACTGCTTTTTGCTTGCCTCTTGGTGCCTCTATTTATGAGCATCGTGAAGGAGGTGATAATCCTGGTAGTGTCTGGTAGTGGGGGTGGTTTGATAATAGATGATCGAAACTCGAAAGCGTTCCTCATGTATAAAACTAAGCATCGTTAGTTTAGATATATGAAGAAAATGGAGAGGGAATTTTGGGACTCCTTTAAGAGGCAATGGTATCAACTTTGGATCACATAGTAGATGGGGCACTGGAAAATAAAATGCTCCTCCATCTCAAGCCTCTTGTAGGTGGCATAGTCAACAAATCTTGTTTTCTCACTCGTAAACCTCCCTCATGTATACAAAACTAAGCATTGTTGGTTCAGATATCTAAAGAAGATGGAGAGGGAGTTTTGGGACTCCTTTAAGAGGAAACAATATTGACTTTGGATCACATAATAGATGGGGCATTGGAAAATAAAATTGTTCTCCATCTCAAGTCTCTTGTAGGTGGAATAATCAACAAGCCTCATCTTGTCACGAAATATGGTGATCGATTTCCACTCAAAGTCGATGCGAACTAATCTAGCATTGGTTGAGAGAGAGATCTTGAGGGTATGCATCTAATGTCAAAGTGTATAGGGCGGTATGATAATGAGGCCATCTCTCATCTCCATGAAATGATTTGCATAAAACGCCATCTTGGGTTTGAGCCCATGATGTGGGTCTACTTAGGTCACTTGAATGCATTGTTTGTAAATGTCCTCTCTAATGATCTTGGTTAACTACTACTTGTTCGATAGGAGATAGTGAGGAGCATCTAGGGAGTATCTAAACGAGGGGAGCTTGTCCATTGAGATGTCGATTAATTGACATAGGTGTGTAACCTAGAAAAACAACAATGGACATGTTGGGAGGACCCATATGAGGCAATGGAAATGGCCTTTGAGGAGAAGTATGCAAGGTAAGGGTACCAATCTTCGTCGATGATTAAACTAGTGAAGTTTTGGACTTAATGAAGTAGTGAAAGTAGGCCAAAAATGGCTTAGACTTTGAAAGG
This sequence comes from Picea mariana, assembly GCA_032191745.1. Lineage (NCBI taxonomy): Eukaryota > Viridiplantae > Streptophyta > Pinopsida > Pinales > Pinaceae > Picea > Picea mariana. The sequence continues at coordinate 146,180 of JASDQU010509743.1, forward strand.
GTAAGCTACAAACTTAGTTTGGATAATGCGTTGGGGAACTATCATACTGCAATGAATGATGTGGTGGAGCAAGATAACTTGAACCCTCACCATCTTGGCCTAGTCCTCCTCTAATAGATTTCGTCCCCAAACCTTAGAGCCGTACAAAATCGTGGGCCTAATAATGCTTTCTAGAAGCTCCATCTTGGCTAGAATGTCCTAAAAGTGGCACTGAAAACATTGTCGCTCCAGAAGGGCTAGGGAACCATACCCCTTGTTGATTCAAGCTTGGAGAATCAGTCTCAAACTAAACCGAGGTTTATAAAATTGAGCACCTAGGGAACTATACTTAATGGCGATATCCATATCCTCATCGTGAAAATATAAATGGAAATTCGACAAGAGACTCTTTAATCAATTGAAGATCAAAACCTTTTTTTTTTACCAAAGTTGATCGTCAACTATCAAAGGTCACAAAACTTGGCTAATCCATCTAGTTGTCTCTAGAGACCCTCTGGAATATAGGACACGAGGCCCACATTGTTGGTGAAGAGTAGGATGGAATCAAGACAAGGTGAAGGAGGCAACCATCCTCAAGTTGGATATGCTCCTACATAAAGGATTCAAATTCATTTATATGTATATTTTGAACAAAGTGGGCGACAGAGGACATCTCTGCTTCATATCGATGGCATTCTTGATAAAATATGACAAACCATGTGTTGTGTGGAGGCAACCCAATATAGAGTCATAAAGATGCATAGTAGTAGTGAGGAGAGTCTTTGAGATGCCATTGCCATTAAGGCTTTGGAACATGGCCTCCTTCAAAATTGAGTCAAATACCTTTTGAAAGTTGCCAAAACAACAATTTTTTTTTGAAGAGTAGTGTCTCACCTCCTTTGTGATGGCTTTGAGGGTGAGAATATGGTCAATGGTCTGGTGTTGTGATTGGAAGCTGGCTTGGCCTTTGGCATTGTTAGAGCAAGTGAGTGTTGTTAGACTGATTAACATCAAGGACTATTTGTACCATGTACAATGTTCTCACTCATTTCTTACGCAAACATTTTTATAATTAGTATAGGTTGGTCCTCATAGAAATTTGCATGGTCTCAAGAAAGAGTAGTTGCAAATTAAGGTGTAGAGTGGACAACTTGAAGGGCTTATAGAAAATTCACTTGAAAACCATTGGAAGCAATATACCAATCATCAAAAACTAATACATAGAAGAGCTCCTTTGCTTATTCTTTTTGTTTGTATCTATCATTGTTGAGAGGTTCACATTCAAGCGAATTGGCAGAGTATCCACTTTCACACATTGGAATTGCTAGAAAAAAAACAAGCTATCAAATTTTATAAGGTATGGTAGATGTCAACTTGTGAGAGGCTTAACTTTTGTATATGAACTTTGATTGAGGTGGTCTTCATGCCATTTAAAAGATATCACAGTGTAGAACAACATTRAGAGGTTGGGAGCTAAGCTCACAAAGTTTTCAACCCAAAATTGACCATTAAAGCCACAAACGGGCTACACAAGGTTTTGGACCCCAAATCACCAAAGTGGGGCCTGCCCATAAAATGGGCCCTACAAGCCAATAGCTCAATTTTTTCCACCCAAAAAGTACCAAAATAGATGACAAGTTATATAATGATCCATTATGTGTCAACTATCCTCAATCCTCAAAGTTTTCCTTGGGCTTGGTATCGATGGTAGTTGGTGGATCATTCTCCATGCTCTTTATACATTTCGTTTTGTTTCATGTTAATCGATTCGTAAAGCACTCCTAGTTGGGAAAATTTAGATAGGATTAGATAGGCTAGATTAGTGATAGATTCGTTGCATATTGCATTTTCATACTTAACTACACTTTGTTTAAAACATAAGAACCAATACGGTAATTTGGTCCCTAACTAGAGGATTCACCATTTCAATGGAGGAAGGTCTTATCAATTCCTTTCACCATTGAATGAACCTATGGATTTGAATCGAGACATTTTCTCACATCAACATTACCCTCACTAGTGAAGGTAGACCAAATAAGTAATTTGATAATGCCAGTGAAAAATACACTTATTAGATGTATGAGACTTATTTATGCATATTTCTATTAAAAACGATAGGGACAAGGATGAAAATAGAATCCATCCATGATTGAACTTGATCTACATGAACATGAGTAGAAGGCATATGAATGAAAGAAGAAAAGAGAATTCTACCCCTTCCCCAAGTTGACATTGCTACTCATGAACCATGATTTCCTCTTCTACCTTTTCTTTGCTACTAATATAGGCTAATCTTTCCAACTTTTTTTGTGATTATTCATAAATGGTGTAGTGATTTTGAATAGCATGAGTAGAAATGATATCCATCCTCACCACCTTGGATGTGTCACTTTCCTTGTCAAACCCATGGTATTCCATTCCAATATCATACACCTAACTACCATATTTAGTATACTGTTGAAAAATCATATTTGTTGGTGTTACTCCTTTATTGTTGCACATTTCATTCCACTACAAGGAAAACAAAGGTTTTGGTGGAGGCTTTAATGGATGTTCACTATAACTAAATATTCTTAGTAGTTGAAGGTTCTACCATTTTTTTTTTTTGTCGACGCACTTATATGGATAATATGCACTAGTGTTCTATTATTTGGCACGGGCTCTTCAAAAATATATAACACACATTGATGCATATTATATATTTTTTAAACCTTGGGACATATTTTAGATATTGAAAGCATTGATGCTTATATCAATAATATGCATTGGTGGTGCTCCAATATGTTTGATATGCACCTAAGCTTCAAAAACATATAATATGCATTGGTGCACCAATTTTTGATATGCACCATGGCTTAAAAAATATATAACACACACCGATGCATATTATATATATTTTGAATCTTGAAGGCTTCTTTTATATATTTAAAACAGATGTGTATTATATATGTAAAGGTGCTAATAATTATTTTACCTTGTGCACTGTAATGTCTTGTAATGGTTACAATAATAATAATTGTAATGATAATGATATTTTGTTGAAGGAAACAATGTTGTTGTTGTTGTTAGGAGCATCAATATCACTACTTTTATTATAGTTATTTTCATTTATGTGTAATACTCATTAAAATGCACCAATGTGTAATAAGTATGCTGTTATGTTCAAACGAATACAATGCATTGATATGTTTCGGCGTTGAATTTTTCCACATTGCAGGTATGCAAATGTGACTTTTTTTTTTTTAACAAAATTTCAATTGATCATTAGAAAAAAATATGTTTTATAATAATATTGATTTCTAGATTTTAATTATTGTGTTTATATATAATCATTGTAGTAATGTGTCTTGTCATTTAAACAATTGTATTAGCTGATTACACTTTTGTTCATTGAACAAACAATGCAATAGCAGAATAAATTCATTTTACTATATACAAATAAGAGATCCTTCGTAGAAAAAAATAGGACAAGATAAGTCCATGACAATCAAAATGTTAATATGTAATGGTTACACTTATTGCTAACATATAATCATCTATTTGGAACAAGATGTCCAAATTAAATAAAATCTCTGATTTTCATAGATAAGCATTCCAAAATATACAACTTGTAACACTCAATTTTGGTGCATCATTCATCACTCGAACTGATGCTGTTGCTTGAGTTGCGCGCATGCCTCTTTTATTCATCACTTGTAAGGGATATTTTATTTGGATTTTTGGAATGCTGTAATATTCCAACTAATTTTTCTTTGTGTCTATATAATGTTTAGGCTGTATATTTTTTTTTCTTCCCTTTCACTAATAGTTTAATGGGTTATATTTGCTGATTATGTGAATAATGAATGTTCTTGGGTTTAATGCCAAACCAATTGAAAACATGAGCACACAAGACTTGAGGGCTCAACTAACCAACATATTAATTATTCCATAGTAGCCAAAATACCGAAAAATACACAATAACCTAGTACACATTAAATAGGAACATGGTAATTGTAATTTGAGGCTAACCAAATGCCCTCTTGGAGGTGTAAGACTGATATCCTCACTTTTGAAAGGAGTTACAACATCCGACAATGAAGGAAAGTGCTCATCAATGAAGATATGTTCCCAACAGCCGTGATATGTGTTCAGAAGTGACCCCATCAAGAAATAATGTTATCCATTGGAAGAGACAACGCCTGAGAGTAAATATAAGCGCCCAACAATGAAGATATAAGCCCAAATCCGATAACCAACAAAAGGTGATGTCATCTACAAGCAGAAATAACGCCCAAGAATAAATGAAAGTGTACAACAACTTAATAAACAATTCCTCTGTTCCCTGGGAGTGAGTTGACCCTGTTTAGAAGCTTATTGACATAGAGAAAGGGAGAATTGAACCACTTTCTCTATCAATAGATTCGCCCCAAAGGTATCCAACCCCACACAAAATGTTTCCCCTTTGATATGCACTGTCCACACATTATAAATCATACCCAGAATGTAAATGAGGTGCCCAACCACTTAGGAAGTATGCTTAGACTCATAAAATCGACCCCTATCACCAATAATTTCACCCAACAACCATTAATTCACCCCTATTCAAGTAAATCAACCCACAAAGTTATGGGAATCAACTTCTAATACCAACTCGGCCCTCCACTGTAAAATTCAATCGCCACACAACCAAAACTGGCTACCAGCCAACAAAACTCTACTACACTAAGGAAAAGCTTAGTGGCAATGAAGATCACTGAAGAAATTAGAGTGATTTCCTCCCAAGACTAGCTAGGGTGTATCGTTGCAACATCGAAACCAGTAGATGAACAAGGGTTTCCAAAACCCTAGAATATTTCCTCAAGATCTCTTCAAAATCTATTTTCCAAATGAGCAAAATGAAGAATGAGGGGCGCCTCCACATTTTCCCTCTTTTATTTCTCAATTGAATTATTTCCCGCTCACTTTACTTTTATTTTATTTTTAAAGTCACTTTATGTTTGCACACTTTATAATTTTTAAGTGACTTTATTTTCCTAAGACCCATGTCCCCCTTTTTCCTTTTTATACTTTATAAAGTTATTTCCTAGGCAAAAGTTTAGTTCCCTAGGTAAATTTTTCAACTTAGCCTACGGGAACCAAGTTAGGATAATAGAACCGCTCCTTATGAATCCTAGGACAACGGGGACATTACAGTCCTCCTCGCCTGAGATTGCTTGTCCTCAACCAAATGCAATCCAGGATGTTGAATATCTGCTCTCCTTCCCAAGTGGTGTCCTCAATAGGAAGAATTTTCCTTTTGATTAGGTACTCTTTGATGCTCTTGTTCTTTAGTTTTGGCTCTCTAGTCTCCAACACATTCTCCGAAATTAGAATCAACTACCCCTCCTCATCCAATGGTGGTAGCTCTGTAGAGGTGAAAACATGTTGTCCAACTGCCTTCTTGAGGCATGAAACATGAAAGACATTGTGTATCTTACACCCCTATGGAAGATCTAACTCATAAGCTACCTCTCCGAATCGTCTCGAAATCCTGTAGGGACCATAGAATCATGACTTCAATTTTTCTGCCCCTTTCATTTTCAGGGATGACTACTTGTATGGCTGCAAGTGGAGGTATACCTAGTCTCCCACCTCG
>JASDQU010509744.1:31848-62710 GCA_032191745.1 Picea mariana
TCTCAGTAGAAGAAACATTGATGGATTTCGGCTATACGTATGCTCCTAACCTCATCCATCAGGGGGCATCTGTTATCACTGAAATTTCGTCTGCACATGGCGACAAGAACTCCACATCATCAAAACAGCAATGAAGTCATTCATGGCACTGAATTAAGTTCACATCATTCCAGAAAGGTCAAAAACTATACAAAGTAACCAAAAATTGAAGGGTGCTTTACAGCAGCTTGATGCACGCGCATATGTGCGGGACAAAAATGTGTTACTAGCGCATGCGCGCCCGACGCGCGCCTGTCAACACAAAAACCCGCGCATCTGCTAATACGGTGCATTAATTGCATAAGTCAGCCTCCAGACCGCCTATGGACTGGCCCCCAAGATGATTTGACTCTCAAATCAGGTCGGCTCTGCAAATTCAGCGAAATTAATGACCTAAGTGAACCCTAAACAGGTCCGTGTTCACACTTGAAGATGGTTACGCGACCGCTTGGAGAAATGCTATAAATAGCCATGAGGACTCATTGTTTTAGCAGAGAATTCGAAGCAATGTTATGCTATCCAGATGATTCAAAGCTCGGCCTTTGACAAACAATCCATCAGCATCCTAACCTAGAGTTCTTTCACCACTCAGTTCAGTTCAGTTCTATTCATTTTGTAAGGAAAGCATTGTGTTGAGGGCCCCGAAGAACCTTCCGCTGGAGGGAGAAGGAACCCCTGTCTCTGTCTTCAGTGTGTGCTCTGGTTTCATTAATATACCAAGCCTTGAAACCATTTATGACCCCCTTGTCTTATGTTTGATGTTTTTGTTTATTTTTGCAGTGTTATTTGCTTTCAGTTGATAGTTAGATTGTATTCAATTTTGTTTTCTGTTAACCCCATGTTGCCACAGATGTTCTGCCCTGATGAACCCAACAGGGTATGCAGAGCGGTCTCCATTTTGCTCACCTGGTGATCATTTGAACGCGAACAATATCTTTTCACTATGGAGGGTCTTTCATAGGGTTTAAGGGTAATACTTCTTCTCTTTATAGGGTGGGTGCTCTACTGTCTTATACATACAGGTGTCTACAATCTTCCTATGTCCTTTCAACTTCGACGTCCATATCTTTGGTCCTTAGTAGCTTCGACTGGTTCTCTTTTTCTTCTAGTAACTGCGCTATTCTTGTAGCCATGAAATCTCTTAGTTCTTTCTTTGTATTTTCTAGATCCTCCTCTTCTTGTTTCCGTCGTATCTGATCTTTCTCAATCCAAGTTTTTCCTAGCAAGATAGAAAATGGGGCGTTGTTCTCAATAAATTTAATGATCTCAAATTCTTCTTCTGTCGAAGTGCCATGAGSACTCAGAGATGTTTGGGTAAGTCTTCCACATATGGTTATCAACTTTCCTCTAAATAATCCTATTCCTCCTAATGAAGGAACAATAGCATGCTTTCCCAAAATTTCCCAAGCTCTTTCTGTCATRATCTTCACCTGTGTTTCCCAATCCAGGACACAGTCTATGTCAAAGTATCCTATTCTTGTTTCTATGTACTCTTTCTCTTTTAAGACCTCTAATAAGTTGATATCTTTATGATCATTCAGGGTTTCTTTCATCTGTAGGAATACAGTCTCTAATTCTTTCTGGGGTTCTATCATATCCTTAGTTTCTTGGCATGTCTTGTATTTTTATTGTCTCATATTTATATTTTCAACTTTTGCAATCATTCTAGGGCAATCCAAAACTTCATGGTCCATAGCTTTATAATAAATACAACTAGGACCTCTACATGGGCATTCCTTAGCAAGATGTCCCGGTCTTCTGCAACTATAGAAAAGAGTTAATCCTCTATTTCTTCTAAACGATCCCCAACCTTTCCTGTACTGCTCACTGGGATCGCATTAACTAACTTGCAAAAAATTCTTTCTAAGATCTTGTATCCATTCGTTAGTCCAAACATTATTTCTATACATAGGGATAACATACCTTTCATTATTTCTATCAGATCTATTCATATCAAATCTTTTTTCTTCTAGTTGTACCCTAGTTTTTAGACTAGGACAAAATTTATCAAACATACCTAGATTCATTCTTTCGGAACAAAATTTTTCACTTGTTTTACCTTTCTCAGAGCATAAAGCTTCAAGATCTTACCTCTTTTCTTGAGATCAGACTTCTCTTCTTAGCACAAAGCTTCACAAGTCAAGTAAAATGATACGCACTAAAGTAGAGGATCTATGCACATAGCTTTCTTTTCTTCAGTTCCTAGCAATCACAGTTTCAAGTACCAGCAACAGAACCATTTGTTGGCACAGGGTCAGACCCAGGGTTCAACGCTTCAACAACGCACCAACAAAACCCTAACTATCGGCCCTTTCAGCAACACCTACGAAGAAGATAAAGTCTCACCCGAGGTAGAGGAAGGGGTGGTTGCAGGACTCAAGTGTCTGCAACCTAGATGGGACATAGATCTGTGATTACACCGCTCTAACAAAGCACTTAGCAGTTAGCATTCATCAATATTTAACCCTTATCCACATCGCAGATCCAAACCCTAATTATAGAACAACGCAGTATTCAACCAGATCTAACACATCTAAGCACTTAGCATATGGAAAGAGATCAAATTTAGCATTCATTCACATCGCTAAGCACTTAATATATCATACCAGATTCATCTAAGCATTCATTATTGTACTAATTAAACAATATAACAACCATAATGCACAAAGCAACCATAACACAAGATATACGTGGTTCACCCTAGTGTGGGGCTACATCCACCAACTCTTCTCTTCTTTATTATCTTCTGTCAATCTTCTACAAGCACAGAGCCCAAAAACCCCACTCTACATAGGATAAGAGATCTGCGCGCACCTCGCCAGATCCTCCTTCCCCGAGCTAGGTTTAAGCACAAAGCCTTCTTAAATCACTTGCACTTAGCTCTGCAAGTCTTGACACATAGTATGCACAAAGCCTCTAGTTTCGCACTAAGTCGATTCCACTAGGTCTACACTATCACACGACACTTATTACATCACCTAGATATCTATTTGTACATTACAAAATGGGCCTAAACATGGGTAAACCCATGGGTCAACATCCCATGCCCGTTACATAAACCCTAATCCCAAAACTGCCCTAAAAAGGGGCCGAGATCCCGCAATCTCTGCTTTGACTTGCGCTCCACCTTCAACCCGCCTGTCGAAGTCCCAAAAGAGGTCAAACATGACCAATGTTCTCCAAAACTTGGTCGAGGGCCAACAAAGCCCCTTCTAACTTGTTTTCTGAATTCATAGAGTAAGTCATAATTGCTTTGACTCTGTCAACCTTTGACCAAAAGCTAAAACTTGACATCTTAGCTTGCTGAGAGTACCAAGAGGTGCACTATGCTATCCAGAAATTAGGTCAATCTCTTCACTTAAGGTGCCTCAACAAGAGGGTTACGGTTTCGTTGTTGTAGCAAAAACTAGCTGCAACTGCAACTGTAACTGAGCAAATCCTCCCAATCTATCTTCCAACGGTTAGATTGTCTGAAGATAGAGTGGGCCCATAACCTGTTAGAAATAATAGATGTGCTCGTTTAACCATAGACAATATAGCAATATTGTCACCCAACCATAGGCCGAAGCCATCCCTGAGCACCTTAACCTTGATAGAGAATGATTATGGAAGCAAACCCTAAGCCTAATATCCAATCAATGTACCGTACCTCTCTCTCTCTCCAGAGCTAGCATACAAGGAAGAAATTCCAAACCATAACCAATAGAAAGTCTGAGCCTAAACCGACAATACAGATTGCAGTAGTTGCAGCTGCAGCTACTCCCTAGACTTGCACACTTACCCAATTTCTGCATTCCGCACTTCTTTACTACTGAAATTTCGAGTTGTGTGTGTCAAATGAGATCTAGCTACTTGTATTTATACTGTTTTTCCTAAGTTGTCAGGGCCGAATTCTCATTCTAGAGGATAAATAATTAATATTAATTATTTCCTTGAGCCGACTTGTCTTCTAGGGTTATGTTCAATGCTTTAGGGTTTTCTTCTTGCTTCCCAAAATATTCTATTCTCGTCAGGGTTACACATGGAGATAAATACCTCCCGCAACTACCATAATATCAACACCGGGAAGTTGTCTTTAGGACATGCCTTATTCGGGTCTCTAAAATCCATACACATACGGATGGTTCCTTGTTTCTTATTCACAGGAACAGGATTGGATACCCATTTAGTCAAGGGAACCAGGTAGATAAAACATGCATTAAGCAATTTCTCCACCTCTGACTTAATAGCAGGGGCCTTCCTAGTATTAGCATCTCTAAGTCATTGCATGTTGGCCCTTGAACAAGTTTTGATGAAACATTGGTCGTGTTTGACAATTTTTGGGACTTCGACAGGTTGGTCGAAGATGGAGCACCCAGGTGGAGATGAGATCGCAAGATCTCACCTATTTTGTGGACTTTTTGGGATGTTAGGGTTTATGTAACAAGTATGGGATGTCAGCCCATGGGTTTACCCATGTCTAGGCCTTTTTGTAATGTATAAATAAGTAGATAAGACTTAGAGCGAAGTATGGCTACGACTGTCTAAGTTGGCTTCGTGCAAGAATATGTAAAAGGTGCTAGCTAAGTGTTGTATTGAGTTGTTCGGGCTCAGTGCAATTAATTGTAAGAGGCTTTGTGCACAAACTGTGTAAGGCTTTGTGCTAATAAGGAGGTGGCTCTGTGCCTTGACTTGATTTTGGGAAGGAGGATCTGGCAGGCTGTGCACAGATCTCCTGTCCTCTGCGGAGTTGCACCCTTTGGCTTTGTGTGCAGGGGTCGAAGAATGTAGAAATATTGAAGATTAACAAATAAGAGAAGAAGAAGTTGGTGGACGTAGCCCCACACTGGGGTTAACCACGTATATCCTGTGTTCTTATGTGCTTTGTGCAATATTGCTCATGTTGTTTATGTGTTTATCAGCTTAGTGCACTGATGTTGATGTATGATAGATAGATATGTGGATGCTTAGTGCTTTATGATGTTTGATTGTTATATCTGAGTAAATGTTATGTGCTAGGTGATCGAAAGTACTTGATCTTGGTTGCTACTGCGTTGATCTGTAATTAGGGTTTAATCTACAATGTGAATGGGACTTATGAACTAATGCATATTGATTGGCTAAGTTCTCTGTTAAGTGTTGTAATCACAGATTTGTGTCCCAGCTAGGTTGTATACACCTAAGTCCTACAACCCCCCTGCCTCTACCTTGGGTGAGACTTCATCTGCTTCGTAGGTGTTGATGAAAGGGCCGGTAGTTAAGGTTGTGTTGGTGCGGTGCTGAAGCATTGAACCCTGGATTTTCCCTTGTGCCAAAAAATGGTTCTGTTGTTGGGACCTGAAACTGTGATTGCTAGGAACTAAAGAAAAGAGAAAGCTCTATGCGTAGATCTTTTGTTGCACTGCACAATATTCTATATGACTTGCGAAGCTCTGTGCTAAGAAAGGAACCAGATCTGAAGAAAATAGGTAAGATCTTAAAGCTTTGTGCTCTGATAAAGGTAAGATATGTGGAAATTTTTGCTTCAAAAATATGAATCTATGTATATTTGATAGATTTTATCCTAGTCTGAAAACTAGAGCACAATTAGAAGAAAGAGTCGATCTGAATATATTTGATAGAGATAGTGAAACATATGTTATTCCCATGCATCAAAAGAATTTATGGACTAACAAGTGGATGCAGGAACCTAGAAAGAATTTTTGCATATTGTAGGTCCATCACTGTGATCCCAGTGCATAGTACATGAAAGGTTGGGGATCATTTAAAAGAAAGAGAGGATTGACACTGTGTTATAATTGCAAAAGATCAGGACATCTTGCTAAGGAATTCCATGCTATAGGTCCTATTTGTCTTTGTTGTAAAGCTAATGGCCATGAAGTTGAGAATTTCCCTAGAATGATTGCCAAAGTTGAAAAGATGAACAAGAGACTAAAAAACTATGAAGAAGGTCAACGGACTAAGGATATGTTAGAGGACCAAAAAGAGTCAGAGACTATGTTATTACAGCTAAAAGAAACATTGAATCATCATAGAGTCATCAGTTTACCAGAGATCTTAAAAGAGAAACAGCGCATAGAAACAAGAATAGAAGACTTCCACATAGACTGTGTCTTGGATGAGGAAACACAGGTGAATATCATGCTAGAAAGCACTTGGGAAATTTTGGGAAAGCCTACTATGATACCTTCATTGGGAAGGATAGGTTTGTTTAAAGGAAAAATGATAACCCTATGTGGAAGAGTTACTAATATACCTATGATTGCTCATGAAACATCGACTGAAGAATAATTTGAAGTCATTAAGTTTGTTGAGAACATCACCCCTTTCCCCCTTTTAGTAGGAAATACTTGGATTAAGAAGGACCAAATCAGAAGGAAAGAAGACGAGGAAGATACAGAACAGAAAGAGCAAGAATTAAGAGACTTCATAGCTAGAAAGATAGAGCAACTAATACAAGAACAAGAGGATAAGTCGAAGCAGCAAAAGGCAAGAGAATTAGTTGTCGAAGTTGAAAGAACACAAGAAGGCTTAAAGAACCTTTCCATGCAAGAAAGAAGTGCATCCACCCTGGAAATAGTAACAGAAGAGGTATTATCTTTGAACCCTTTGAAATACCCTCAGCAGTGCGAAGTTACTACGCTAAGAGAAGATAAGAATAAGAATGGAAAGAGGAATCCAGAAACTCAAATCACAGGAAAGAAGGCAAGAAAGCAAAGTTAGAAAAACTGCAGGAAATTTCAGAGAAGACTTTGCAGAAGGCAGGCTTGCAGAACTTGAACCTCGCCGGAATAGCAGAACAACGCAGAATGGGACTTCGCCACAGTGAAGCTATATGACCAATGGAGGCATCCTGACCATTAGAATGATGCTCTGGAATGGCTAGAAATGCAGTTATTGACGAAAAGACTGTCGTTGGACCGTTGGGACCGCGACATAACAGCCTGATTCGTATTGATTGAGGCATTCCTGCCCATTGGAGGAATCTGTTACAACGTTGTATATTTAACCCGTCAGATGTTGCGCTGGGACCACTTTTTGCAAATCGAGATATCTAAGCTAACAGAGAATCAATTTCATATCACGTTGTGCTATCTAGACCTCGTCGTCCGTTTGATTACCTTGTCTCTCTGTTCGCCTACCCGATCTCCTTGATTACAAGTGTGAATGTCGAGCGAGCATAGCACGCTAGAGAATTCTATAGAGGCGATTCTGATAGAACTCATGGCTAAGAGAGTCATGTATGTAGGAATACAGGCATCGTCAACTGGAGAATTGCAAGCATCCCCATCGATTGGACGACGTTCTGATCGCACTGCTGAGAAACGAAGCAAACACCGCGATGATCTGGCTAACGTGAAGCAGATACCGTCGGTCTTGCCAGACTACATCCCGCCTTTGACTGGCGCAGTTAACCGCAATAGTGTCCTGCGTGGTTTTGAATACATGTTGATCACTGCGTACCTCTTGAAGGGGATACGTGCAGTTGGACCACAGTTAGGACTGATCCTAGCTCTCAAGATCAGTAACTTCAACCTCAGAGACCAGAAGAACTATGCGATGCTTGCACCGCATAGGTATTTGATGAAGACGACTGGGAAGAAGCCCAAGATAGTTCCCCATCTATGGATTAAGGTGCTCGCGTGATCCACGATCTTGAATGTGATGAAGATCCCCCACTTCGATCGACATCGGGAGGTTAACGCTTGCGTTAAGCTCCTCCTGTCGTGCTATCATGGAGGTTATCTTTGGTTACATAAGTGCATCACTGTGGATCTGGCATGGATCCACCTGATCACTGGATTGAGCATGCAGGGACCGGACCCTCACTAGTTCTACCCAAGGAAGACGTCAGATCGCTCCTTGGCCTTGTGTATAAAAGAAGACTATGGCGATGTAGAGAAGGGGAAGCGAGGCTACAATGTAGCCTCCATCCAGGATGGCGCAGTGCGCCTTGCTTGCCAACTAATCGCTGGAAATCTCTTTAGAAAGAGTTGGCCGACACAAGTCACATAGTTCATAGTGGACCTCGCAAGGAACTGCGTAGAAGGCATGCAGATGAACTGGGTGAGCAACCTCATCAACAAGCTGGAAAAGGACTTCCATGAAGCGCAAGATCAAGGGTATGAGTTTCACTTTAGTTGTCTATTGGTAATGATCTCATTTGTCGATTGGAAAATGCTGGAAGGAGAAACATTTCCTGAAGTTGAGCCATCAGAGTTGTTTGTTGCAAGGTTCTCCACCTTGTGGTACATGAATGATATGGTGAAGCAGTGGCAGTTGAATATTGTCTTCCATACTTACTACCTACAGCTGAAGTGTGCCATTGAATCATTCCCTCAAATGACACTGAATACACTCCATCAGTACATACCGTTCGCGAAGTTTTGCATAGACTGACACTTCATCTACATCAACGTGCGCAGGGGTGAAAGTAAGGAGGAGTTGCAGTCTTACTATAAGTTTACCGAGGAAGACATGGAAGAGATCACTAAGAAATGGCCAACAGGATTCCTTGTACCAATGGAATATGTCGAACTCTCCGACCCCGACATCATTGGAATTCCTTTGGTCACTCGAATTGAGTGTGATGGACAGAGCAGCGCAAAGAAAAAGAAGAAAAAGGAGGAAGTGCAGGACATAGAAATTGATGAGAAGGACAACACATTGGAGGAAACTACGCCAGACTCACCTGCAGGAGGAGGAGGAGACGAACTAAACCAAGAGGAAGGAGGGGAAGAAGGAGACAAGAAAGAAAAAGATGAAGTGACATCGCCAAAGGATCCACTTACAGAGGTCAAGACATCAAATAAAAGGAAGGTTTCTCCGCAGAAACCCTCAGCATGGAAGAAGACCCGAGCCAATAAGCCTCAGTCGCAGAATCTGCTCACAGTGGATGATATCAAGCTCATCATCACAGTTGTAGAAGACGCTTCATAGGATATCCTATATAGACATTAAGCGAAGCAAGAAACACTATATGACAGAATAGATAAGGAGCTCAAAGACATCCAGCAAGATATCCATTCGAGTCGCAAAGTGCCTACTACGTCGTCTTCAACAGAAAAAGTAGAATTGGGGGATGAGCCCACCCAATTACGAATGCTAGAAGATGCAACCAAAGCTTGACTTCATCGATTCCAAGAAGAAAATGAGCAGGCCACAGAGACCTTAAAGCAAGAAAATGAGGAGGTCCTAGAGAAACTTCGAGTTGCACGGAAGGAGAAAAATGAAATTCAAGCAAAGTTTGAGCAGAACAATGCGAAGATACATGAAGGAAAAGACCAACTTCTTGCAGACCAGATTGCGATCAAGGAGGCAATGACTAAAGCACTTTGCTCTGTGTCAGGCTTGGTGTAGGAGGAAGAAGAGTCAACCGAGATACAATTGGGGAAGCTCGTTGAGGCCATTCAACAGCTTCAAGCAAGAGTAATGGAGCCAGAAATCCAAGCAGTGTCAAGCACTCCACAAGAAGTGTGTGATCAGAGGGAAGAAGCTACCAAGAATGCAATAGAAAGAATTAGGGCAATTGCCT
This sequence comes from Picea mariana, assembly GCA_032191745.1. Taxonomy (NCBI): domain Eukaryota; kingdom Viridiplantae; phylum Streptophyta; class Pinopsida; order Pinales; family Pinaceae; genus Picea; species Picea mariana. The sequence continues at coordinate 41,402 of JASDQU010509744.1, forward strand.
CAGAGTGTAAGAAAATAAGTGATCAAAGTGCACAGACCTATGAGCTCCTTGTAGAAGATCTGGAGCTAAGGAAACTGGAGGCACGGTTCCAAGAGGTGAAGCAACAAGTGTCCACTATACAAGCACATATGAAGTTTCTTACTATCGTTGAGAAGATGAAGAGGTCGCAGGAGCAGTGTGCAATCTAGCAGCAGGTTACTTCCATTCAGAGCAAGGTTATGGAAGTGACAGAGAGAATCCAACCGGTGCAAGACGAAGCCTGCATGATTTTTGAAGAAGTTGAAGGACAATGCTTGCAGCTAGACCAACTAGTTGCAACAGTGGAACAACGCCTGGAAGGGCTTGACACCACGCAAGTCATTCAGGAGTTCATCGATCAGAAGGCTCTAGCGAAGAAGCAAGTCGAGGCAGCTCGATCTAGGCTCAAGGCCTTCGAAGCAGCCTTGCCCAGATCTGAGTGACTCGGGACGAGTCATAGGTGAGTGTTGGGGGCATGTTGGCCCTTGACCAAGTTTTGAGGAAACATTGGTTGTGTTTAACCATTTTTGGACTTCGACATGCTGGTCGAAGATGGAGTGCCCAGGTGAAGCTGAGATCACGGGTATCACCTATTTTGCGGACTTTTTGGGCTTTTAGGGTTTATGTAACGGAAATGGGATGTCGGTCATGGGTTTACCCATGTTTAGGACTTTTTGTAATGTATAAATAAGTAGATAGGACTTAGAGTGAAGTGTGGCTACGACTGTTTAAGTTGACTTCGTGCAAGAATATGTAAAAGGTGCTAGCTAAGTGTTGTATTGAGTTGTTCAAGATCAGTGCAAGTAATTGTAAGAGGCTTTGTGCACAGACTGTGTAAGGCTTTTTGCTAATAAGGAGTTGGCTATGTGCCTTGACCCAATTTTGGGAAGGAGGATCTGATGGGCTGCGCGCAGATCTCTTGTCCTCTGTGGAGTTGCGCCCTGTGGCTTTGTGCGCATGAGCCGAAGAATGTAGAAGGATTGAATATTAATAAAGAAGAGAACAAGAAGTTGGTGTAAGTAGCCCCACACTGGGGTGAACTATTGGCATGTTTTTAGGCAGATGTGCTTGTCATTGATGGCAAGATCGGAGTATGTAGCGATGGAAAAACAGGGACAACGTAAGCTCAGAAGAGATAGTGCAAAGGTGCACGAAGAGTGCAAGAGTGTGCTTGTTTATGTGATGGAAAACAGGCAGGCAGGGAAGATCAACAACGCAAGGATAATTGCATGGAATGTTTAGAAGCGTAAACTCCATTTCGGAGTTTCAGATACCGAGAATTGGAGGAGTCAAGGAAGAATCTCACGACAAGAATGTCGAAACGACGAAATGCGAAACGTTGGAATACGTTGATCTGACTCCATTTCGGAGTTTCTGATATCGGGAGATTGAGAAGTCAAGAGTTGAGACTCGTCAACACAGGAATCCCAGAGTTGTGAAATCCAGACTTCCAAAATCCCGAGAGAGGCACATCAACAAGAGTTTTACAAACCAGGAAATAACTCCATTTCAGAGTCCTGGATACCGGGAGTTGAAGTGTCAAAACACTTCACCACAGGAGTCCCAGAATCGCGAAATGGGAAACACCGAAATCCCAAAAGCAAGAGATAATTTCAGATACTTGAGTTTCGGATACAGGGAGATGGAGGAGTCAAGTGTCGAGACTCCTCATCATAGGAGTCCCAAAGTTGCGAAGTGCGAAAAGCCGAAAAGTTGATTTGACTTCATTTCAGAGTTTCGCAGACCGGGACTTGGAAGTGTTGAGAACATTCACATCAAGAATGTTGAAATCGTGATATGCGAAATTGCGAAGTGATATGGGCCAATAGATCCAAGAGGAGAATGTGGAAGACCACATCAGAAAGGACAGGTGGAAGACTATGACACATGGCACGATCAAACAACGACAAGTGTCGAGTTGATTAGGCATTTCGGGCCACTGGAAATCACAATTCTGAGTGATACGTGACAACCACTCCGGTCACGACATGTCATCGAGTGACGCAATACTAACCTCACTCCGGGATTTTTAACTCCATCACTCCCCCAAAGTCCCAAAGGATGAAGTTCCAAGGCAGAGGATAGTTGTCCGATCACCACAGATCATGGACCGTTGATCTGGAGATCGAAGAGTTGTAAAGAAGAGCTTGAATCGGCAAGCTCCATTTCGGAGTTTCGGGGATCACGACATGGAGCATCAAGATATCTCATCACAAGAATAACGAAATCACAAAATCCCGAAAGGCGAAATTGCGACATGGATTGGGTTCCTTGCAATAGGATTTCGCGACATGCGAATTCACGAAAGGCTGAAATGCGAAATGCCAAAATGATAGGAGCTAATACAGACAAGCTCCATTTTGGAGTTTCGGGGAATGGGACATGGAGTGTAACGAAATTTTCACCACAGGGATCCCGAAATGTCGAATTGCAGAATGGAGAAATGACCGCCAGAGTCTATGAAGTCAATCCAACGGTGCAGATGAATTTGAATAAGATCGGAGGGCTACTGTTGCACTTTAGAGTGTAACTGCTAGAAACAACTGATGGTTTCTTCCAGAGGATGAGCTCGTCTATGATAGAGAAGACGAAGAGTCTCAACTGCCAAAGAAGTTGAGGAATCTCAGTATAACACCCAGTGATGATGGATGCATGGGAAACCGCCAGAGAAGCTGAAGAGTTACCATGATGATCAGGCAGAGCACTCAAAATGAGCAGGAGATGCAGAATAGAGAGAGACAACATGGCGCACAGGAGTGAGGTGGTGGTATTGCGGAGTGGCAGTGAAGACCCAGATGTGGTGGACATTGGCGGGGGCAGAGCATGCAGGAGAAAGGAGCAGAGGGGATGCAGAAGGAGCACAAAGATTATAAGAATGCAGAAGAAAGAAGAGAGACGGATTGTTGTTGTGATGTGGGATAGACAAGTGAGAAAGGAGGGAGAACACAACAGAAGATATGCACAGTAGAGGAATGGTGCATTAAATGGACATGGAATATAGTGCATAGATTGAGAAGGACATAAAGCGCAGAGGAGTGTGCAAAAGACACTGATGCAGACAGAGCAGCACAGTGTAGCAGAACAGCGATGAGACTGGTAAGCCATTGAAGAACTTTGTGTCGTTGTAATAAGTTTTAGTAACAAAGATTGATATTTCAGGGTGTTAGGGAGGACGGTTGTCCTCAGTGGTTCAAGTGAGTGCTTGAATGTAGGGAGTTGTAGCTTCCATTTGGTTGCAGCCAGAGAAACCAGGGTGGCAGGGTAGTGCAAGGAAGAACTATTGTTCTTGGTTTTACAGGTTGGTGCCTGTATGATCGAAAGTTGGTGCTTCCATCCAGTTGGTGCTGGAACACTAGGGGAGTTGGTGCTTCCTTCTAGTTGGTGCTAGAGAAACCCAGGCAGTTGGTGCTTCCTTCTAGTTGGTGCTAGATAAACTAGAGAGTTGGTGCTCTCAACAAGTAGCAGCTTGCAAAACAGAGGTTGCAGCCTCATTATGAGTTGGTTCTCATATGTATGATAATGTAAAGAATGTAAAGATTATTTATCATATAAAGAAGAAGAGGTTTTTACCCTCTATGGGTTTCCTTAAGAAATATTTGTCTCTGTGTATCTCATAAGCGTGACTGATGTTGAATGTGCAATTACTTATTTCCCTGCATTATTGTGATTGTCATTGAGTGATTCATAAAGAGTTTAAAATAAGCATAATTGTTTAAGCACGGTAATAACTGATTCANCCCCCCCTCTCAGTTGTCCAACAATTGGTATCAGAGCCGGCCCCTTTTATCTAAGGGTAGATCCTAGAGCTTAAACATGTCAAGCCATGAAGGAAATTCAACCAATAAGGCCCCTCTGTTCAATGGATTAAACTTTGCCTTCTGGAAAATGAGAATGAGAACCTACATAATGGCTTTAGGAGTAGATGTCTGGGATGTGGTAGATATTGGTTATGTAAAGCCAGTTGTACTAACTAATAAGGATGACAAGCTAGAATTTAGCTTCAACGCTAAGGTTATGAATGCTATCTTGAGTGGGCTTGCAGAAGCTGAATTCGTAAAAGTTATGCACCTAGGAACTGCCAAGAAATGTGGGACAAACTCAATAGAAGTTATGAAGGTAATGAGAAGGTAAAGGACGCAAAGCTTCAAACCTACAGAATACAGTTTGAACAGTTGAAGATGAAGGAAGATGAAAATATTGGAAAATGCTTTCTGAGAGTAGAAGAAATGGTAAATGCAATGAAAGCACTTGGTGAAACAATTGAGGAACCTTCTTTAGTTCAGAAAATCTTGAGATCTCTCCCAGATAGGTTCAACCCGAAGGTCTCTGCTATAGAAGAACTTAATAATCTAAAAGCCTTGGAGTTTGATCAACTTCTAGGAACATTGACTACATATGAAATGAGAATAGTTAAAGATAAACCCACCTCCAAAGAAGCATCATTTAAAGCAAACAAGAATGAGGATTCTAAGCCCGATGAAATTGAAGCAAAATTTGTGAAGAGACTAAAGAAGGGATCAGCCAAATACAAAGGTAAACGGCCTTTCAAATGTTTCAACTGTGGTAGGATAGGTCATTTTGCAAATAAATGTCCCCACAAAGGAAAGGATCAGACATGTGATGATGAGGAGAAGTACAAACACGGAAATTTCTTTAAAGAGAATAACTTTAAGAAGAAAAGTCTTTGCGTAAATAATGATGATGATCCTTCAGATGATGAAGACAATGACTCCTCTATTGAAGATAAACTAAAGGACTTCATACTTATGTCCAAAGAGGATTATGATAATAACAACACAGGAAGTGATGCTAATGAAGAAGAAGTTGTGGTTGACATGGAAGGAGAACTGATCAGTGCACTGGAAGAGATTGGCAGACTAAGAATTAAGAACAGAAAGAAAAGACAATTGCTAATACAGTTCGAGCAAGACAGTAAAGAATCTGATGAAGACCTTGTCCTACTAAAAGTGGAATTAGAAGAGGCAAAGAAAATTTTGAGACATTCTGAAATGACAGTTATCAGAAAAGAAGGAAAGATGTGAAGCCTTAGAACAAGTAGTAAAAACTATGAAAGAGATGGAGAAGTTTCAAGCCTTGTATAATCAGAATCTTTCAAGAGTCAAAGCCTCAGAAGGATTAGCCACCATTCTGAATCAGCAAAGGAATCCAAAGCTGAAAACTGGTTTGGGTTATGAAGAGGGATCAAGTAGTGGTAAGCCAAGAAATGAAGAACCCATCAAGTTTGTCAAATCTACAACCAATGACAACAACAAACCTACAGAGACAAAGGAAGACAATCAGCCACCCAGGACAAGTAAAGAAAAAGGTGCCAGGATTGAATCTGTAGAATAAAGAAATAATGTGCTCCCCACTGAAAGACGTCATCAGCATGGAAGAAATTGATTTGCTCAAAGAAGACAACCATTTTCCAGCTACAAAGAACTTTTCTATGGCTATTGTTTCTACTGTTCTAAGTTTGGTCACAAAGTTGTAAATTGTTCCTTAAGACTTAGACATGAGCAATTAAGATTTCAAAGGAATAAATACTTGCCACAACAAAGAATGATAAAGCCAAGTAAAAAAACTTCACAGATTGCAAATTGCCAAATTAAGTCTAAGGACATGCAACTAAGGAGGTCAAGAAATAATCAACAGTCAATGAGTAAACAATGTTGCAACGGTAATTTTAACCTATTGAACAATGAGATTGAATGCTACATCTGTCATAACTATGGACATAAATCTATTGACTGTCGATTAAGGAACTATGAACCAGATTTGAATTCCCCTACTGAAAATGTCAAGTTTTGGAAGAAGAAAGAAAGTAACAAGTGTGGATTAGTGTTGTCAGCTCAAAGAAAAACGAACCCTTGGTATATAGATAGTGGATGCTCCAAACATATGACGGGAGACAAAGGTAAGTTTCTATCTCTAAGTCAAAGCAAATCAGAAAATGTAACCTTTGGAAATGATGCTCTAGGTAAAATAAAGGGTAAAGGGATGGTGAGTTTAAATAATGGAAAAGGAAAAGCCCAAGATGTTCTACTTGTAGATGGGCTTAAACATAATATGCTCAGTGTAAGTCAAATGTGTGACAGAGGATGTGAAGTGGTGTTCACATCCAAGGACTGCAAGATAAAGTCTGTAAACTCAGGACAAGTGGTGGCCAAAGGCATAAGGATAGAAAATAATGTATATGTGCTGAAAGAAAATAGAGAAGAATGTCATCTAAGCAAACATGATGAAAGTTGGTTATGGCATAGGAGACTTGGACATCTAAACTTTGACCACTTAATCAAACTCAAAAATCTCGAGGCAGTAAAAGATCTTCCGAGAATATCAAAGCCCCAAGATTCAATGTGTAAACCCTGCCAAGTAGGAAAGCTAAACAGGACACAGTTTAAGTCCATGAGCTTTACTTCAACAGAGAAACCACTCCAACTAGTTCATATGGATTTATGTGGACCATCAATATAGGAAGGCACAGGGAAAGAAAACTACTTCATGCTGATTATTGATGATTACTGCAGACTTACTTGGGTTGCCTTTCTCAAGGAAAAAGCTGAAGCTTTTGAGAAGTTTAAAATATTTAAGGCTTTAACTGAGACTCAAACAGGCAAGAGGTTAAAGGCAGTAAGATCAGACCGAGGAGGAGAGTTTATTTCAAGTGACTTCAAAGAATTATGTGATAAGCATGGGATCAAGAGAGAATACACCATCCCAAGAACTCCACAACAAAATGGAGTAGTTGAGAGGAAAAATAGAACAGTGCAGGAAATGGCCAGGTCAATGATGAATGAGAAGAACATTGGTCAAACCTACTGGGTAGAAGAAATACACACAGTAGTCCATGTTCTTAATAAATCCCACCTCAGACCACAAAGTGACAAGACACCTTATGAACTGTGGTATGGGAGACCTGCTTCAATTAAACACTTCAAAGTCTTTGGGAGTAAATGTTACATAAAGAATAATGATGAGAACCTTGGGAAATATGATGATAGGTATGATGAAGGTATCTTCTTAGGATATACTACAAATAGCAAAGGATACAGATGCTATAATAAGAGGCTGCATAAAATGGTTGACTCTATTGAGTAAAAGTTGATGAGGGAATCCCAGCAAGAGAGGTGTACAGTAATGAGTCCTCTACAGAAGACAAAACTAAAGCTAAAGATGAACAGGTCCAAGAATCAGAAAATGAAGACTCTGAATCAGACGAAGACATAGATACTCAGACAAACTCAAATCAACAGACAACTTCAAATTCCTCCTCCAGAATCACTCAAAAGAATCATCCTACAAGTCAGATAATTGGTGAAAAAGACAAAGGTGTAGAAACCAGGAGAAATCTAATAAAAAACACTGAACAATCACATATAGCTTTCATATCCATGCTGGAACCCAAGAATTTTAATGAAGCTAGCAAAGATGACCATTGGGTTAAGGAAATGAATGATGAACTTGATCAGATTGAGAAAAAAAATACGTGGGAGATGGTTCATAGACCTAAAGGTAAAAATGTCATTGGCTCCAAATGGATCTTTAAGAATCAATTGAATGAGCAGGGACAAGTTGTCAGGAACAAAGCAAGATTGGTCTGTAAAGGGTATGCTCAGATAGAAGGACTTGATTTTGATGAAACATTTGCACTCGTAGCAAGATTAGAAGCTATCAGAATGTTTCTTTCCTATGCTTGTCATAAAAGGTTTAAAGTCTATCAAATGGATGTCAAATCAGCGTTTCTAAATGGAGACTTAAGCGAAGAAGTCTATATGGAACAACCAGAGGGTTTTGAACTGTCTAATAATCCTGACTTAGTATGCAAGATGAAGAAAGCCTTATATGGGTTAAAACAAGCCCCTCGAGCCTGGTATCACAGACTGGATACATATCTCAAAGACAAAGGGTTCAAGAGAGGAATAGTTGATAACAATCTATATATCAAAACAGAGGATAATGATCTACTCATCGTATTGGTCTATGTAGATGACATCATCTTCGGATCTAATAAGGATTCGTTGGTACAATAGTTTGCTTCTACCATGGAGTCTGAGTTTGAAATGTCTATGATAGGTGAACTGTCATTTTTTCTTGGTCTACAAATTACTCAGAGGTCTGAAGGGATGTTCATTTCTCAAGAAAAATATCTAAGAGAGATGTTGAAAAGATTTCAAATGGAAGCCTCTAAACTTGTGGGCACACCTATGGTTACTGAATGCAAATTAAGTAAGGATGATGACTCACCTGATGTTGATCAAAGTTCATATAGAGCAATGATCGGTATCCTGTTGTACATCACAACATCTCGCCTAGATAGAATGCATGTTGTTGGAATGGTAGGAAGATATCAGTCTGCATCATTTGCTAGCTATCAAAAGGATATTTAGGTATTTGAAAGAAACAATGACTTATAGTCTGTGGTATCCTAGAAATCAAAATTTTCAGTTAACTGCCTATTTAGATGCAGATTGGGCAAATTGTGTTGATGAGAGAAAAAGCACCAGTGGAGGAGCATTCTTCCTAGGTGACTCATTAGTAGCATGGCTTAGTAAAAAGCAAGGTTCCATTTCTTTATCAACTACAGAGGCAGAGTACATTGTTGTTGCTACCTGTTGCACACAGATATTATGGATGATTCAGACACTTGCAGACTTGGAGGTAAAATACGTTGCACCGATCCCAATCCATTGTGATAACACTAGTGCCATCAATGTGTCCAAGAATCTTGTATTCCACTCCAAGACCAAGCATATTCCCATAAAATACCATTTTCTAAGAGAGCAGGTCACCAATAAGGTTGTTCAGGTCCATTACATTTCAACCACAGAACAAATTGTAGACATCTTTACTAAACCCCTAGCCAAGACACCATTTGAATATCTCTGATAGAAGCTGGGTGTCATCCCGTCTCACACCTAAGAGAGTCCATCCTATTAGGGGGAGCTTTGTATTGATTAAATATTTGATACCTCCTAAAAATATGGCAACAGCTCAGGGGGAGCATGTTTTCTTTGACAATGATGTCAAAGGGGGAGAAAAGGAGTGGTCCGGACTGGATGCTACAATTGCAAGTCCAAACAGATTAGCGAAGTCATTCAGGGTTGCCATCAATGCCAAAGGGGGAGATTGTTGGCATGTTTTCAGGTAGATGTGCTTGGCATTGATGGAAAGATCGGAGTATGCAGTGATGGAAAAATAGGGACAACGTAATCTCAGAAGAGATAGTGCAGAGGTGCACAAAGAGTGCAAAAGTGTGCTTGTTTATGTGATGGAAAACAGGCAGGCAACGAAGATCAGCAATGCAGGGATAATTGCATGGAAAGATCAGAAGCGTTGGAGGAGTCAAGGAAGCAACTCACGACAAGAATGCCGAAACAATGAAATGCGAAACGCCGGAATACGTTGATCCGACTCCATTTCAGAGTTTCGGATACTGGGCATTGGAGGAGTCAAGGAAGCAACTCACAACAAGAATGCCGAAACAACGAAATGCGAAATGCCAGAATACGTTGATCCGACTCCATTTTAGAGTTTCGAACACTGGGAAATTGAGAAGTCAAGAGTTGAGACTCGTCAACACAGGTGTCCCGAAGTTGCGAAATCTGGAATCCCGAAATCTCGAAAGAGGCACATCAACAAGAGTTTTACATATCGAGAAATAACTCCATTTCGGAGTCCCGGATACCGGGATTTGAAGTGTCAAAACACTTCACCACAGGAGTCTCGGAATCGCGAAATGGGAAACGCCAAAATCTCGAAAGCAAGAGACAGTTTCAGATACCGGGAGATGGAGGAGTCAAGTGTTGAGACTCCTCCTCACAAGAGTCTTGAAGTTGTGAAGTGCTAAAAGTCGAAAAGATGATCTGACTTCATTTCAGAGTTTCGCAGACCGATACTTGGAAGTGTCGAGAACATTCACATCAAGAATGTCGAAATCACGATATGCAAAATCGCGAATTGATATGGGCCGATAGATCCAGGAGGAGAATGTGGTAGACCACGTCAGAAAGGACAGGTGGAAGACTATGACATGTGGCACGATCAGACAATGACAAGTGTCGAGTTGATTAGGCATTTCAGGCCACTAGAAATCACAATTCTGAGTGACACGTGACAGCCACTCCAGTCACAACATGTCATCAAGTGACGCAAGACTGACCTCACTCCGAGAGTTCTTGCTTCAGGAGTTTTAACTCCATCACTCCCCCAAAGTCCCGAAGGATGAAGTTCTGGGGCAGAAGATAGTCGTCCAATCACCATGGATTGTGGACCGTTGATCTGGAGATTGAAGAGCTGTAGAAAAGAGCTCTAATCGGCAAGCTCCATTTCAGAGTTTTGGGGATCGTGACATGGAGCATCAAGATATCTCATCACAAGAATTGTGAAATCACGAAATCCTGAAAGGCGAAATTGTGACATGGACTGGGTGCCTCGCAACAGGATTTCGCGACATGTGAAATCGCGAAAGGCCGAATTGTGAAATGCCAAAATGATAGGAGATAATACAGACAAGCTCCATTTTGGAGTTTCGGGGAATGGGACATGGAGTGTAACGAAATCTTCACCACAGGGATCCCGAAATGCCAAAGTGTAGAATGGTGAAATGAACGCCAAAGTCTATGAAGTCAATCCAACGGTGCGGATGAATTTGAATAAGATCGGAGGGATACTGTTGCACTTTAGAGTGTAACTACTAGAAATAACTGATGGTTTCTGCCAGAGGATGAGCTCGTCTATGATAGAGAAGACGAAGAATCTCAACTGCTAGAGAAGATGAGGAATCTCAGTATAACACTCAGTGATGATGGATGCGTGGGAAACTGCCAGAGAAGATGAAGAGTTACCATGATGATCAGGCAGAGCACTCAAAATGAGCAGGAGATGCAGAACAGAGAGAGACAATGTGGCACACAGGAGTGAGGTAGTGGTATTACGGAGTGGCAGTGAAGACCCCGATGTGGTGGACATTGGTGGGGGCAGAGCATGCAGGAGAAAGGAGCAGAGGGGATGCAGAAGGAGCACAGAGATTATAAGAATGTAGAAGAAAGAAGAGAGACGAGTCGTTGTTGTGATGTGGGATAGACAAGTGAAGAAGGAGGGAGAACGCAACAGAAGATATGCACATCACAGGAATGGTGCATTAAATGGACATGGCATATGGTGCATAGATTGAGAAGGACATAAAGAACAGAGGAGTGTGCAGAAGACATTGATGCAGACAGAGCAGTGCAATGTAGCAGAACAGCGATGAGACTAGTAAGCCATTGAAGAACTTTATGTCGCTGTAATAAGTTTTAGTAACAAAGATTGATATTTCAGGGTGTTAGGGAGGTGCTAGGGAGGAGGGTTGTCATCAGTGGTTCAAGTGGGTGCTTGAACGCAGGGAGTTGTAGCTTCCATTTGGTTGCAGCCAGAGAAACCAGGGTGGCAGGGTGGTGCAAGGGAGAACTATTGTTCTCTATTTTACAGGTTGGTGCCTATATGATTGGAAGTTGGTGCTTCCATCCAGTTGGTGCTGGAACACTTGGGGAGTTGGTGCTTCCTTCTAGTTGGTGCTAGAGAAACCCAGGGAGTTGGTGCTTCCTTCTAGTTGGTGCTAGAGAAACCAGAGAGTTGGTGCTCTCAACAATTAGCAGCTTGCAAAACAGAGGTTGCAGCCTCATTATGAGTTGGTGCTCATATGTATGATAATGTAAAGAATGTAAAGATTATTTATCATATACAGAAGAAGAGGTTTTTACCCTCTATGGGTTTCCTCAAGAAATATCTGTCTCTGTGTATCTCATATGTGTGACTGATGTTGAATGTGCTATTACTTATTTCCCTGCATTATTGTGATTGTCATTGAGTGCTTTGTAAAGAGTTTAAAATAAGCATAATTGTTTAAGCATGGTAACAACTGATTCACCCCCCCCTCTCAGTTGTCCATCATGAACCACGTATATCCTGTGTTCTGATGTGCTTTGTGCAATATTGCTCATGTTGTTTATGTGTTTATCTGCTTAGTGCATTGATCTTGATGTATGATAGATAGATAAATCCGTGGATGCTTAGTGATTTTTTATGTTTGATTGTTAGATCTGAGTAAATGTTATGTGCTAGGTGATCGAAAGTACTTGATCTTGGTTGCTACTGTGATGATCTGTAATTAGGGTTTAATATGCGATGTGAATGGGACTTATGAACTAATGTATATTGATTGGCTAAGTGCTCTGTTAAGTGTTGCAATCAGAGATATGTGTCCCAACTAGGTTGTAGACACCCGAGTTCGGCAAACCCCCTGCCTCTACCTCGGGTGAGACTTCATCTACTTCACAAGTGCTGTTGAAAGGGTCGATAGTTAGGGTTTTGTTGGTGTGTTGCTGAAGCATTGAACCCTGGGTCTGCCCCTGTGCCAACTTTTCCCAATAGGTTTGGAATCCGGGTCAGTTTTAATCTCATGTTCAATAATGTGAGGGTCTATTCCTGGCATCTCTTCATATGAACAAGCAAATACATCACGAAATTCTTTGAAGAGCTCGGTGTAGATCTAAATTTCTTCAGGCGAACAATCCACACTGATATATACATTTTTCAATTTTACCAGGAATGTGAGAGATGTCGATCGTGACGATGGGAGAAATACTCGCCATGTTTCCTTCGGCATAAATGTGTGTGTATCTAGTGGAACTATGTCATGACCGAATATCTCACTCAAGGTAGATCTAAAATCGTCTTGTTCGATCCTAACAAGCTCTAGGAGGAAGTAAGAGCAATGATGCATATCATCCCATGGCCTATCAGAACCATTCATGGATTCTAATATTTCTTCATCTGAAGGTAAAGTATCATCAAGGAAATCATGTGAGCAGGATGATGAAGTGGCCCATATGGGCCGGAGAACAGGATCCTCCTCGTCAGTCTACGAGGAGATAGGATATGGGTCGAAAGTAGAGTCAAGAACAGCCTGATATGCTATCTTTGTCGCTGACAATGACATTTCCATTCCAATATGTGACTGACCTTCACAAGACATGGTCAAGGAAGGTAGGGTCCAAGGATCATTAAAATATGAAGTGCAGAAAGGAACGAACCTCATTGACGAAAAAGACCTACTAGACAAAACATAGATATGATGAACTGGTGCCACAAAATAAAAGGTACCCATAAGGGAGGAATACATTCTGACACCCATATCCTCAGTTGCCAGCTAAGAATTTTCGATCACGGGGATCGAAGGTCCAACTTATGCATTGGGGCTAGCATGCACAAAGGACAAATTATCGATCGTCAAGATTTTCCCATTATGAGGAAAACATAAAGTCTGGAAAATGAACGATATCATTGCAATCATAGCATAAGTCCAATTACGCCCTAGTAATAAGTTATAGTCAAGTGATGCATCAACCACCTCAACATCCACCTCCAATTTCTTCCCACCTAATTGGACCAAAAAGGTAGGAAGAATACCGTGGTGACAAAAAGAACGACCATCAAATGAGGTCAACATAGTCAGAGATTGAGAGAGGGTTGGAGAGTCAATGGCTTTCCAATAGGTTAGGGACATCACACAGGTTGCAACGCCTTCATCAATAATAGTACCTTTGATGGTATACTTTGAGTAATCCACATGGATTTGAAAGGCCATGTGGTAAGGCTAGCGAGGCTTCACATCCGTGACATCAAACTTGATAACCTTAGAGCCACAAGGGTCTAGAGCTCCTAATGCATATAACAAGGCATTCCTATGTGAAGGACATGTCTAGAGTACCTCCAAAGCTGACATCACGCAAGGAATTTGGCCCAGATCTTCGACAATAGATTAGTTATGGGCAGATCTAGAATTAGGGTTGTGGGTAGAGTGTTTGAGTACTCCTTTTGGAATACAAGGCAGAGGCACTCGATTTTCAATCTGTAAAGGCATCTCCTGAGGAGGGGGACACTCTATACCTGGAACAACCTGTGAAGAACTATAATCGTGAGACTAAGTGGATACATTAATATGATACTTGACCATATTACGCATAGATGATCAACTTCATGCCTCGGTGGGTTTTGATTCCCACTCACTACATTTCCGACATTAGAGAATCTCGAGGCCATGGGTTGATTATGCAGAAAATAATTAGTCAGCACAACAGGCAATAGAGATAAGAGCCTCCCAGCTTCCTTGAGTTTGGGGCACAAGTGGGTAAGGTGATCATCAGTACAAAGCTTGCAAGGAAACTTCACCTTTCGCTTTATTTCTTGCCCTCACTAGCATTTTTGTTTGATTTATCATTATTAACGTTGTCCTTGGATTTATTATTATTATTCCTCCCACCTTTATGATTGTTACCATGTCCTTTCCTTTTATTCCCTCCCGGTTGTTGGTTACCATTCAAGTTGGTTGATGACTGTACATAATGCATGTCTGTCGACTGATTGGGAGTGGAGGACACAGACGAAGCTTATCCTCCTACAAACTAGCTTAGAGACAACTCTTTCAACTCGGTTGTAAGCAAGTCTGTAGATTTAACATTTGTGGAGCCTATAATACCATCAGCATGAGGCCTGGGCTTTTGTTTAGGGTCGTAGTTTGACCTCGGTGCGTCAGGAAGAATTTTGTATAACATCCCAGATTGAGCATATATGAGATCTAACTTATGGTCTTTAAAAATCTTTTCTTCCTCATATGTTACCCCAGATGTAGAGACATCCTTCAAAATATAAGGTAGTAAAGACCTAAGAAACCATTCCAACATGAACTCTGGAGGAATGTAGGCCTTGATCAACCTCTTCCATCTATGCCACTCTTGGATGTGATCTGCGATATGGGTGGCTTTGTCCTAGTGGAGATCTAATAGAAGTTCTATGTCACCATCATAACAAGTCGACAATTGGAAGTGGTTGAGGAAAACTAAAACCAACTGATTAAAAATCCTGTACATTCCCCCTGGTAGCTCTATGTACCATTTCACTGCAACCCCCATGAGGGTGCGTTGAAACAATCTTAAATGAATAGAATTCTCTTTAAGTGAATTAGAAGAGCACCAAAGATAAAAAGTAGTGACGTGATCACCGGGATCCTCACCAGTCTTTCTTTCGAATTTTAGAATATCTGAAGGAAGCTTGGTGGGGATGGGGGGGCATGTCGGGTCATTATGCACAAGTTCATTCATTGATCTTGACAAGTCTGGAAAATTGAGCATGGCCAGAAAAGGGAGATGAGGTTGTGACATCTATCCCCAAGCTCCCGGGAAAGATTGATGTTGAGGAATCACAGCCCATCCAAGGTTCTGGTATGCACCATGGCCCTGTCCAGGATTGTAAAACCCCCCTCCAAACTGATTCATAAGAGGTTGGTTGGGAACCATTCCAGTAGGAATGTTATGATGATGATTGTAAATGTTTCCCCTAGCTAGAGTAGCTCCAGGTTGGGGGTTTCCCAAAGTATGAAACTGACCTCCTCCGAGTGGAAATTCAGAGGATAGAGGTGGATTCGTCATGCCAAATGTGTTGGTCAAAATTGGTGTGGAGGAGGTAGGTGTAAAGGATGTAACATAAGAAATATCTTGTCCGCCTATTGATTACTCCATCCAGGAACATTAAGACTAGGATTAGACCCAGGGTGAAAAGTAAGTTGGCTTCCAATCGTAGGAATCATTTGGGGAATATGAGCATCGCCAAATGAGAGTGGAATATGCAGAGGATCGATGCCCCAAGTCCAATACTAGGATTTGGATTAGATGTTGGAATGGAGGATGAAAATTGCAATGTGAAATTTGGCATACCATAAGAGAAAGGGCTAGAGGCCGAAGGGATGGACTGAGTATTGTACCTAGGTGTACCAAAAATGGACCCAAAAGGGTTTGTCATTATCGGTTGAGTAACAACCATAGGTTGGATAGGAGTGATAACTGGAACCTCCAACACTATAACCGTAGTGGTCGAAGGTGTAGAAGGAGTTCCATTAACTATGGTAGGTATGGGAGTCGAAGGACTCCTGGTATCTTTCTGACTCAACTCAATACTCATACTTGTATGATCACAAGTCTGGTAGGTGGAGGTGTGTGTACCATGTTTGATAACTTTACACCTTTTAGAAGGAAAAGACTCAAGATGCAGTGGTAACTTCAACAAACGACGAGACCTGTGAGGAAGCTAGTCTGGCTCCACAATGACTCAAGACTTGAGATATAAAAACAAATCCTAAGGCCAACTAACAATCAAAGAGCACACCAAAATAAACAAAAAGGCCAATATGCACACAAACAGGATAAAGTGGTTGAAAGGGGCCTCCCTCACTAAAGTAAGTATGCCTCACCTAAGAGGGTCCTGAGACTCCCTTCAAAAAATTGGAGGTATCATAGGCCCCTTGTGGGATTAATAGCACAGTCGGTCAGATCCCCCTAGAGAGTTAATCCTCCATAAAGGTTGTGTGTTTTCTGACCCTTATCTGACTTAGGGTACCTGCAAAATAACCCCTGCAAGTAACCTATGTGGCTACTTATGTTAAACAACTAAAGCCACCATGATATAACCAATGAGTAGTTGAAAAATCGTAAGTCAGGTCCACTGTATGGACAGGGTAACAAAGTTAGAAATCTTGAAAGCATCGCCTCTCACAGAGGTAAAGGTACTAGAAAGACCCCCATATACGAATAGATCCCAAGAAATATATTTGACGCTAAGAAGGTATTGGAGGGATATCTTCGCAACCAACTTCGCACGACCTCATGCTTAACTCTAGTGTGAGTGGATCCTCCTGACGTCACCAATTATACAATGGATTTCACCACTCCCTTAGCTATACACATATGTTGAGTTTAATAGCCTTGGAAAAGTTTACTCACAAAATCCTATTCCAAGGCTCTAAATCTTAAGCTAGTTTGTGCACCCTAAAAAATAAAATCATTTCTATTCAATTTTAAATTAATCAACATTACTTTTAGTGGCTTTGTTTACTCAAAATATGTGGTTGTGAAACTGATGATGTTATGACTCGGCAAGTAAAATAAATGAATATGAATATAATGCAATTCATAAATTCAATTCTCAACAAATGATAAGCTTTTCAAAATGCAACTTTCAATTCAACTCTGCAATTTTAAATAAGATGCAATCTTTCCATACATGTATCAAGATCAATAATAAGAACCCAAAAGTTCAAATTTCATAATGCAAAATGTATATTTTTTGTAATCTCAATATAAAGAAATGAAAATGCAAGGACTGAAAAACAACTTGATATACAAACCCTATTATAAGCAAAAAGAGACAAACCAAGCAGGATATCAAGAAGCAAACACCCAGCCCAAGATGCAAGGACAAAAAATAAAAAAGATGATGAGAAAGAAAAAAAGGCCCGAAAATTCAACCAAGGAAAGGTTTCCTATCACTCTGCAGGCACTTAACAGTCATGAGAGAGACCCAAGAAGACTCAACAACCATCAAAACTTACCCAAAAAACACCAAACTCAGCAATCAAGCAAACAAGGCTGATGTATGCGACTATTTAAGAAAAAACCGTGTATGTACGTGCCCTATAGAAATACAACTCACATATGTGCGCGTATGTCAAGGGAAAAACCATGTATATGTATTAAAACACTGCCAGGTTAAGGATAAGGCCAAGAAACTCAGACTCAAAATGAAAATAGGTTGTCAAGCAATCAGACGATAAGGAAACTCAAGCTAACAGAGAACAATCTAAGGAGAAAAACACTCCAAACCCTGAAAAGAAGATTCAATTCCCAGTATGGTCACCAATTCTGTTACAAGGAAAATCACTCTGTGGCATGGGGTGAACCACAACAGATAGAATGACTGCATAAATCAACTCTAATCTCAAGTATATTATATAAACAAACATGCTAACAAGAAAATATAAAGAGCCTACCTCGTCCGGACGTTTGATGAAGACCACAGTTGAGCACTCGACTCAAAGCTATATACCTGCAACTTGTCCTCAACAACCATGATACGCAAGAATATGGTGATAATATATAAATTTAGCACATATAATAGCATAATCCATCAATATTCATAACAAATATGTCGATGGAATAACAATTCAAATATTTGCAAGACATTAATTGGACGAGAAAAGAGTATTTCTATTAAAATATGATCAACAGAAGTGTATGAATGACAAACTTTCGTGTCAGCACTTCTCAGAATCGAGAAACTAAGTCCCTTTCAGTTGGGCCTCCACCAAAGGCAAGCTCATATAAGAGAGACAATGAGGTTCTCCATCAAAGAGGGAAGATCTTGGGGATGAACAATGTGTTCAGACTTAAAAGGACAAAGGGATGCAGACTCAATATGAAGTGAATAATTTCTCCAGAGTAACTTTTCTCTCAAAGTCGAATTCATCTCTTTCTTCCATGGCTTGGATATGGCCCATTTATAGCCATCAAATGGAACTGAAGGTCCGAGTCAAAACATTTTCAATATATGGAAGGTCAAGGATCATGGATCTCGTGACATGACATGGAAACTTGACACCATTTCTAATTTTGGGCACAAAACCCGATGTACACAGGCTGTAATGGTGCAACCTGCGTATACACATGATGTATAGTTGTTAGGGCATGTATATGTGGAAACATATGGTTTTTAGCTCTGGGAATTGCAAAAAGGGACTTCAAGTCTGCATAGGGAAATGGAAAAGGCCTTCTGAGCAAGTTTCATGGGGTGAGGCAAATATTGCTATAACAAATGGGTCATGAGGTTAGACATGAACATGTTGGTGTTAAGTCTTTTAATGCATATCCCAGGTCCAAAAAATGGTTTGAAAAATCTGGGTGGATGACATTCCTCTAGAAGTTCCAAGGGTATGACAATGAGGTTACTAAGGCGTTTGCAAGATCTTTTGATGGGGTCGAAGCTCAAGTTGGAGATGTGTAGTTGATATTGAAAAAAGCATTCATCGTAGAAGATATAGAATTATCCAGAGATGGAGAGAATTGGTTTAAGAAACAACAACTCATAGGAGAAATGTGGAAAGAGTTCCTTGAAAACCCTAATATGGATGTGAATTGCCCAAAGGGCATTCCAGAGACCGCATTGAAAAAAAAAATGGAAGGACATCCTCTTCATTATCCAGAAATATCTAACCTATGAGGGAAGGCATGGGTTACTTTTATTCTATCATTTCCTATTGCTTATGCATTTCAAAAGTCATGCAATCAATATTCCCTACTTTTTAGTCAACAGTCTGAAGAAAATGGCTTCTAGTATTCATTATAGTTATAAAAATTTAGATAAAATAATATAGAGATGAAATTATAGTTATAAAAATTTAGATAAAATATTATGAGTTGGTGAAATTCTTGATAGAGATGAAATTGCATCAAAAAAATGATAATTGGGAAGCATTCTTAATGAGGAATCACCTCAAGGAAGTTCCCTAGGTGACAATGGTTCAAGGTTTGAAACACAAGCAAGGTAGACCAAGGATTTCAAAGGTACTGTTATCGCACAGTTTGTAGGAAAGGTTTAGGTAGCTTGAAGTCAAGGCTCAAACTGGCATAACAGGAGCTTCCCCACCCACTGTCACCTCGATGGGGAGCTCTTTCTATTCTGGGTGGCTAATCCCAAGGGAGACGTCCCTAGTAATCTGGGGTTCTGAAAGGTCTTAAGGTCTAAAGGATCAAGATGAGGGTTTCCTTTCACAGATTACTGCCAAGAGAGATAGTTAAGGATGAAGGTATTCCACTGAGAAAGGCACCTGTTTGCGAGACAAGGCAGATAAAACTAAAAAAATCGTGCTGCAGTGGTTAGTACTTCAAATTGTTAATGACTATCTTCAACATATACACATGAGCAATAATAAATGTAATTATTGACAAAGTCAATGATTGCTAATAAAGACAATGGCATGTAATATTACTTCTTCAATAAATACAAAATGATACTTGCATTCAATGTACAAAATCAACCTTATTATATCACAATGCAGTAAATATGCTCATACACCAATATTGTTGTTGCGTCACTATGCAGATTTAGGGTGATGTCAGCCCTATTATTAGATTAATTTGAAGACAATGAGAGGAACGTTTTGTCAATTAAGCTTATGAAAATAATCAGCAACTCAAAGCCTATCAAAAATGGTGACAATGTCACAACGTTTTATGCCAGACAAGAGATTAAAACAAGTGTGACGTCACCTTAGGGTTAGGGTAGGTTAGCTAGACAAAGAGGTGAACGTTTTGCCAAATTATCCAATGAAAATGCTTAAAACCTCTATGGCTATCAAGGGATGAGTAAGCCGCAACTTTTAGTCTAAACGGAAGTTCGAATAAGGCAAGACGTCATCAGCAATTAGGGTTAGTCTAGACGCTAGGGTTAGTTAGGGTTTCAATTTTAAAGAGTTTGAAAGAGTTGTTTTAGCACAAAAAGGTCAACGTTGTACTCTCAGACTAGTGCCTTGGGTTAATGGAGTCAAATGGAGAAAAGGCTAATGGATTGGAAGGACTTAAACCTAAGGACGGGAGGGTTAGGTTTAATGGTGCTGCAATGGCAGGGCCACCAAATGAAAACCCTAAGGGGAGAAGGCTCATTCCGATGTAGCTAAAGCTAGGCCTCATGCTCCTCCCTCTTTCCTTAAGACTCTTTGGCAAACGGCTAGCTTCAAACTATAAGTCTAGGGCTGAAAAGTGTTGCTTGGGGACAAGGCTTCTCAAACCCTAAGGTCAAAACCCTAGGTGTAAACTAAATTAGGCCTAGGACGTCTTCCTCCTTCAACTTATAATTCAAATCTAACTCAGAAAAAAGAATGGCTAGTGTAGCTATGGCTAGGCTAAACCTTCTTTAATCAAATGGCTAATCAAGCTTTTATCATGGGGACATGAAGCAACAACCTACTTGTGTGATTGCTCCCTAGGGTTTTAATGATTAAGCAAATACTATCAATGTAACCATAAAAGTAAGCAATTCTACCTACAACCATTCAATAAAGAAGTTTTGCATGCAAAATGTACTTACAAATCCAAGATGAAGCTTATCAAACCCTAGTTGTAACACCTTCCAATGATAAAAAACACCATGCATATGCCAAAGATAATCCTCCAAGTGTAGCGCCTCAACTCCAAAAGACAAGAATAACCAAGACAAGAGCTAAAAGCAAGTCTCTCACAAGAGATCAAGTTATGTTCAAATGAGGCTAAAACGTCCTCAATATATATCATCTCTATGACCTTTAATTAACAAATAGGTCATTAAAAACAGCCGACAAGGCTGACTTTACAATATTTCATTATTTGTCACTTAAAATGCTAAAAATGTCAAACTAGAGCCAAAATGGGAGACGTCAGGCCCCTC
>JASDQU010509744.1:71334-86952 GCA_032191745.1 Picea mariana
TAAATATTGGACCACTAGAAAGAGAAGAGGTTATATTATTTTAGTATTGTTATTGTTCCATAGTTCAGTAAAGCATATATGAGTGGATTATTGAAGCATAACATAGGAGGTAGTATATTTTGTAGCAACCATTCAAGCCACGGTGCCCACAAAAACTCCATAGAAGATGCCCCTTTCTTTATACTTGCATTTCTTAAATGAGAAAAAGAGAGCAGAACATGGGCCTCACCTTCTAGTTGGGTTTTCTCCTGTAGCAGGTTTCCCAAGTCACATCTTGTGTTTATTTGTGTGGATGGTGTGTTCATTTTCCCGTGCTTTCATTTTGGTTTCAATTATTTCCATAAATTTGAGCACTAAGCTAATAATAATAAATATGAGATCTAAGGTAATATACTTCATAAAAAAATATTTGCATAGATTGTAAGATCTGTTGTGACAAATTATGCCAGTGGAATATTCGTGACAGTTTTGTGGGTCAAATTCTTATTGTCATGTATCTCTTTTGATGTCTTGGGTTGGCTTTACATTATATCAATGTCTAATATGTGTTGCTCCATTTCCTTTGATCAATTCCAACCAAGCCCAACTTGGCCTTTTCTTATTGTCACAGGTGCATTCCTGGAAAAGATTAGTTTTCATTCTATTTTGCCTACCTTTAGAATCATGCATCCTTGCTTTGTCTTAAGATTTCTTTAAAGCCTTATCTAGATATAGAACTTGCCCTCCATTATTGGAAGGTTTCTAACCCAAGCTCCACTCTATCTCTTACTTTTTCTCACAAGATAGTTCCACACAATAGGCTACCTCATTCCCTTGATAGAAACCCCCAAGTGGATTGAAGTCCATCATCTACATCACCTAGTCTCATAATGCTTTCAAACTTCCTTTGATTCTTAATAGTTTTCTCCACCTTCCCAAAGAAATATAGACTCATATATAAATGATTCTAGTATCATTAACTACCTCTTAGGTAAGTGAAGTGATTCATTGGTACTTCACATCCTTTACACATAAGTTGTTGGCTCATATCTTGCAACTCTTCTTAAGCTTGCACATATATTATCCAATAATATGGTTCATTGATCTCAAACATGAGGTAAATTCTTTCTTTCTCTCTTGGTATATTTCCTCTACCATCCAAGCTTTATGTGGCCCTTTCTTAGGCAACCATGATGCTCATCATTCTCTGCAACCTGCATTTCTTGGTTTCCTTTCCCTATCTCACAGGATTAAAGACTTGTATCCTTATTTTATGCACAAGGATATCATCCTCTATAGGCTAGTATCTCTCATACCTCTGTTATCCATTCTCTTGTTGTACTTGGTCATAACCATAATAGCCAAGAGCATAACAACCCTTCCCTACAACTTATATTGCAATCATTAATTATAGTTGATGTCTTACATGTCCTTGCCACAATCCTTCCTCTTGTGGTAGTCAAAACTCTTTCTTTCCCTTGCAAAGCTTATATACACTTTTGCAATGGTACTTGATGCACTTTTTATATCGACAAACTCGCAACCTTGGCTTATTCTCTGCGTTTCTATAGTTCTACAATTACAGATTGCATGTGATGATCTTTGATCAATTCAATATATGCATTCTTACCAAGGCACTGACATCCTTGGTCTTTCTTCTTATTTTGACCTTGATCTTCAAGCCACACTTACAAGTCATCATTTTCATTGATGACAACTATCTTGCTCGTTGACAAGCATTGCTATGATACTCTCAATGGACTATCCTCACCTATTAAATAAGCTAGCTTCCTTTCATGAAGGTTCCATCACACATGATATGTAATCCTCCTTAGGCTTATTTATGCTTACTCTTAGTTATATAATTTACCTCTTACTTGAGGTCTAGACACCTAGTTGTCCATGCACATAGATAATTCCTTTGTCATTTGAAGCCTAGAGACTTTGTTATGCAATTACCACAAAATTAACCATAAGCATGTTTGAAAACATGATCCTTCTCTTCTATAATCATTTCCAAATATCTCGAGACATATTTTGGAAGGACAAAGCTTTTGTTTTATTCTCCCCTAAAATAAATTTTCAATGATTGTACTCTTTCCAAACTTCGAGTTTAGAAATAGGAGTCATAGCTCTTAAAAGCTATTGCACTTTACCTTTGTACTTAAGGGTACACCTATTTGTCTTAATTTTATTTCCACCCACTTCTGCAATAGAAACATGAGTCTCACAAGCTCATTTTTCCATATCTTGTAACTGTTCCATGCCCTTCTCATTCCCAGTTGATCCCTAGAAAGTTATTCCATTCTATGGTAGATCTACTCATTTTCTGGGGGAGTTTATGAACTTTATATGTTCATCTTTACCTCCACTATTTTCCCAATCATTAATATTAATCCTCCTCATCAAGGATTTTGTCAAATAGTTGTCACGTGACTGTAAACTTGATTCTTCTCACTCTGATTTCATATTATCATTCAAATTTCTTGCCCATAACAACCCAGATGTTGCCTGATCAAATGATAAGACCTAAACCAAGAAAAGTTTTGGCGCAAGGGAAGGATGAGTTTGATTATCTGTGCCTGATTTTTTCCCGAATGCGATCTTGGCTACTCAAAGTAATCCTCTAGCTGAGGTGAACGAGAGTGCAACTTGCCCGAGGCAAGACCCTTCTTTCTTATCAAAATGGTGGTGGGATTAAATCTGTTATTAAGGGAATTGGGAGATCGTCTTCTTGAGATTTTAGGTCTGTATTTGTAAAACCTAGAAAAAGAAATGTGCGTGCACCTTCATGTGCTACATTCATAAGTTCAGAATTTTATTTGTTCCCTTGTTTAAGCAACCAAGTGACTACTAGTCACTAGAGCATGATATTCTGTCAATAATTCTGATTAATTCAGTGGGGCTCCGGACAAACCTCAGAGTAACAGGTCGGAATCCCAAGGTTTAACGCTACCCCTGGAATTAAAGGCAACGACAGCCCAGGAGGACCAGAATGGATAAGCCAAGCTGTAGAAGCTGAAATTCAATACATTCAAAAGAGATAGCACAGAAAAAACTACCCTAACAATTTGACTAAGTTGAAGGTTTTTTATTTTTTTCATCAAAATGCCATACGCATGGTAAGATCTGTAGTAGCTTAAGTTTTCCTCTGATAGAATGTTTCTAGCATTTAAATTATATCGGTCTAGTGTAACACTGCTAATACTGGAAGGACTAATTCAATTATTACTCTTCTCCTGGATAAATTGGAGTGCATGTTATACCAATTTACTAATTATTTGCCAAAAACAAACATAAATAATTATTAATTTCATTGTACAGAAACCGGTTCATTCAATATTGAAATTACCAATCGTATTATGAAACCTATGTAACATGTTAATATTTTCAATGTAAAAATGAATATTACTCTATTGTCCATTAATTCTTTGTACAGAAACAATTTCATTCCATAACTGAATTTACCAATCCTGTTATAAACTATGTAACCAATGAACATCTGCAGTATAAGAGAATATGCCCAATGTCCATTAATTTTTTATACATAAACAGCTTCATTCAATATTGAAATTATCAATCGTACTATAAAATCTATGTAAGCAAGTAAATATCCACAATATAAATATTGAAGATGTAAGATAATTGTCTTCGACTTGAAACCAAAACTTGTGCAACTTCTTTCCTTCGCTTGCTACTCCCAAAAGCTTCATCGGTACCTCCCAGCCAATGCTAAGGGTACTCTTCTTCCCCTTATCCGCTTGAGCCACAAAAGGGCCACACACAAAAACCAAAAACAATAGCACCCAAGCTTGTCTCTCAAGGAAGAGCGTCCACTCTTATCAAGTCTTGGAACCCAACTCTCACAAGTAAAACTAGTTCAGGAAAAAATTTGGTAACAATACTAACCAAAGTGAGATCCCCCCTCCCTTTCTCTCAATTATTTTATAGATAAATTTCCATTGACACATGTCCTCATGCTCAATTATTTACTTTTTAATAATTAAATTAGAAGATTATTCACCCACTATATGTGTCACACTCTCCCCAAGTTGCACATGTTATTTCTCTTTTTATTTTATTTATTTAGGCATTTTCCCTCACATTCCCCAATGTGTTCCTATTTTTGCTCTTAGTTGTCCCTTAGTTCCCAATCCCTCGTTTAATTTGTGTTCCCTAACTAGATCTTCATTTGAGTTGGATTAAGAGTCTTCTTTTAATTAGGATTAATGAGATACTGACTCAAGATGTTACTCTATGTGACCACCATATTCTCTCATGTTTTTGTTTCTTTTTATTTATAAATCTATTTTATTATTTTCATGCACACATGTGCATCTTCCTAATTTTTAAATCTTAAACCCCTCTTTTCTTAGAGTTTAATTATATCTCAATTCCTTAACTTTTTTAATATTTTAATTAGTCCCTTATTTAAACTTAGACTTAAACTTATGTTTAGATTTGGGCTTAGGCTCTTGTTAGATTTATTAGCTTATAATAAAATTTTAATTAATATTCTTGTTCTAACAAGGTCTAACCATTTCATTATGTTTTCTAGGCCATCTATATTTGTACTGACTCACTATTTAATTACACGAAGTGCCCTTCAAGACACACATCCGTGCTCCAAGGGTGCCACTCACCTTTGACTAGTTTTGGAAGTTTGTCCGACACTTGGAGTTAACACTCCACTTGGCCGACCTTGTGAGATACTAAGGGATTCTAAGGAATAAGGATTTTGCCTTATTGCGTGCCCCTTAGAAATATTCATGAGCGACTGTCTCAATCTTCCCTCACGACATCGTGTACCTCTCGAACTAGGTAATCATTAACCTATTTTTCAGGTCACAATGGGAGTGCTAGTAAGTTGTGACAGGGATGTTGCCACACCTCTCTCTTAAACTTCTGATTTATGTGCATGACCCCTTTACTCCATATGCAAGTCGGATTAGAAAGCATCGTCAAGCCTACATCCATTGACAAAAACAATGTCAATAATCCATATACATAAATTATACTGGAGTCAATCATATATCATATGTGCTTAAAATGAAATACTCAACCAAATACAATCTATTCCCTGACTCAATCCAAAGTATCAAGAAGTTCGTTGATGCCATCATCATCATTAACCTGTCATGTATCCTGCACACTCATGGAAACTCATTAATAATACTTGTTGATACATATATACATTTATAATTTATCATATAATCACAATGACATCATAACATATCTCATAAGCAAAGCATAATCATAATGTATCATAACCAGATCACTCGCTCGCAAGTGTCCTGAAAGAATAAGTCAGTATAAAATGTGCTCAGTAGAACTGGATGTTACACAGCTAAATTCCACCGAGCTTCTTTTGAAGTTCTTAATCGATACACATTAGGCTACTTAAGAATATCACAAACATGAATCCATCCCAACCATTGGGCCTCTTTCAAACATTAACACATTGGGTCTGATCCAACGATCATCCTGATTCATCCTTTGAAGGTGTTATAGCAATTTGTGCCACACTCCATGCATCTTGCTTTGATGGCTTTCCATTTCCCTCTGCAGACTCACATTACCTAATTTTGTTCACTCCAGAGCTAAAAATACAATTTTTTGTCCATATACGCGGGTCGCAGTTAGACAACTCATGTATATGTAGGTTGCTCCATTACAACCCATGTACATCGGGTTTTGTGCTAAAAAATTAAAAATATGTCAGGTTTCCACGCCATGTCATGAGATCCATGATCCTTGACCTTCCATATACTGGAAACACTCCGACCCGACCCTTCAATTCCATTTGGAGGCTATAAATTGAGCCATATACAAGCCTTGAACACACATCATTGAGAGAAAAGACACTATGGAGAAATTTCACTTCATATTGAGTCTGCATTCCTTTGTCCTTGAAAGTCTGAACTCTTTGTGTTCATCCCCCAAGMTCTTCCTATCATGAGATGGATAACCTCATTGACTCCTACTACTTGTGAGCTTGCCTTTGTGGAGGATTGAAGTGGTGAAGGACCAACTGGAGGGACTTRGTTTCTCGGTTATGATATGTGTCGTTACAAAAGTTTGTCACCTATGTACTTATGTTGATTACATTAATAGAAACACTCTTTTCTCGTCCAATTATATGTCACAAATATTTACATTACTTTCCATGGGCGAATTTGTTATACATTTTAATGGATTATGCTAGTTTATATGTTAACTTTCTATATAACTTATAAATACTTGTATATCTTGATTGTTGAGGACAAGTTGTAGGCATCAAGCTTTCAGCTGTGAGCTTAGTCGAGGTCTTCTTCGGACATTTAGACGAGGTAAGCACTTAGCCTTCTTTTGTTATCATTTCCATTTATCTAGCATACTTGAGTTTAGAGTTGATTTCTGGGTGTTGTTCCGTCTGTTGTGGTTTACCCCTTGCCATAGAGATTTTTTTCATAACAAAAGGAAACACATACATGCCCACATAACAGACCATACTTGAACATTGACACATCAAGCCCATTCAAAATATTGGTTATAGGTCCCTTTCAAATGCTTAATCATATGTAAAGAATTTAGGCTGTAGAACCTATTTAAAGGAAACCATCAACCACTTTTGAGCTACCTGATAGGCCATCAAGCCTCTTCAATAGAAGCCATCAAGTGATTTCAAAATATGTACTTGATAGACCATCGAGCCTTTTTCGAAGAAGTCAATTCAAAAGAAGAAAATCTTTGAAATATTTTCTTTTGAATATGCCCAATAGACCATCGAGCCTCTATTGAAGATGCTACTTCGAAAGACAAAAACCAAGCTCATCAAGACACTTCAAAATATATTCTTTTGAATCCACCCAATAGACCACCAGGTACTTTCAAAAGTGTTGGGTATGTGTTATATTCTTTGCATGTGAAGGGGGGTGGCTACGTTGGATTTTGACAATTCCTCCCCCTGATGGTATACGCCTGCACAGGGCACTGTTAGGGGGGTTGCAAGGGGGTCAGGCTTGGCCCCCCTACTTAGGAAAAGCTTTCAGTTCTGTGCACCAACCCAGAGTCGTCGAGGTTTGGGGCAATGACCCAATTTGTTTTAGGCATTTTTGTTATTTTAGCGGTTTTCTAATTTCATCCCGGATTAAGGGATTAGGGTTGTAATCTAATCTGGGTAAATGGATTAGGGTTTTGGGAGCTGTAGAATACCTAAAATATTTATATATATTGTATTGAGAATGGTGAAATCAATACAATGAAGAGTTGAGAGGTGTAACACCAAGGAAGGATATTTTTCTCACGGTTAAAGGTTTCCAATGTAAATCTTTGTGTAATATGTGTATGAGCCATTGATTAATTTGTGTTTTGCTTAAAAATGTGTATGCATTGTTCTACTTCATAGGTTTAAAATTTACAAAATGATGGCCATTGACCATTTTCAAAAGGTTTACTCAATAGGCTATTGGGCCCTTTTCAAAGTTCTTCCTATCTTCAAAAAAAGAATAAGGAAAAATCCAAAGGCCTCATTTGAATAATGCTTTGAATTCCAACAAAAAGGGGATTTTGGCCCATTCAAAGAATACATCAAATCAAACAAAGCCCAAATAGTCTAATATCGAAGGAACCCTTCAAAGAGAACAACTAAGGGTCATAACAACTGTCATCCGAAGTCAATACTTCAAACATAAACAAGTTGGCTTTAGCTTAATGGAAGGAATACTTCTATCTTTCAACAAGGGCCAACTAACCACTTCAAATGCATAAAAGGGCCTAGACTCAATGCCAATCCCACAATGTTTGAATAACATTCGAACTTAGTGTACGTTTTAAACCTTTACAGTATAGCAATGTACACACATATTCTTTATAAAGTAGAAAGGAAAGCAATATCATTCACACACAATACTCATAAATTCACCCTAGAAACCATTACCTAAGAAAACCAACAAATGTTTAGAGCCGCACCTCTAACTCTCATCGTATTAACTTCACTATTTACAATACAATATATATGATTTTGCATCATCCAAAATCCTAATCTGTTAACTCGGATTAGATTCCTTAACCATAATTATATTACAATGGGTTGAAAAACCATTGGCCAATAACTACCCATTGTTATGTTTTTGTTTGTGTATCATTCCCCTTTTTCATTAGTTGTAATTCACTTTTATTGAAAGTGGAATTTTCAACCCCATCTAATTTATAATGTTGTCCATGCCAATTAAATTCCATGATATGTTCTTCAAGATTGGTGTTATAAGGACTTAATTGCATCAACCTTTCAACACCTAGCACCATATCCATCTCATGGAGTGGTAGAGTGTAGAATCCCATTTGTATTTCCAATTCATGTATTTGAACTGAGATTTTATGACATATTCCTACTCCCTTAACCTTTTATCCATTGGCGATCATAATTGTGAATTCCTTGGTTGGGTACACAAAAAGGTTTAATTGCTTAGCAAAATTAATGTCTATACAGTTATGAGTACTGTCGAAATCTACTAGTATCAATGCCTTTTTATTTTTTATGATTCCTTTAAGATTCAGAGTCTTAGGTTGTAATTACCTTGCCATGGTTATAGGTGGAACTGTAGGTTTTTTTCCTCTTTTCTTGCAATCTGAGTCATACAAACCTTATTCGGATGAGATGGAATATATTTTGTGGTTGGTTCTTGCATTTTTTATTTTCATGTAGTAGTTTATTTTGGGGGGGGGGCTATCTTGATTCTTATTTTGTTGGGTGCTTGAGATTGAAGCTAATGATATTTTTGGCACTACTTCGTCATTGTCAGATTTTGACTTGTACTCATTAGTGATTTTGTTTCCTGGATTCAAAATTTATACTTCCTTTCCATCCACTATCTTCAAATCATGTAGAGACTTGTCTTTACATCGATGTTTCAGAACCCATCATTTACCACATTTGCAATTTTTTTTTACTTTCATTATTAACCTTAACCATTGTCTTTCAATGTTTTTTATTAACTTGTCAAGTTTGTCCCCTAATTCTTTCTACAACCTCTCAATCTTATCCATAAGATGTGTGACACTATTGGTTTCATTTTCACCCTAATGAACCTCTAATTGCAATTTGTCATTATTACCCATTTTGGTGGTGGCCCTCTTCTTTGCGGGACCCACTTTTGATTTAAATTGACTCTATAAATATAGATATATGAAATTCCAAGGTGAAAAAATACAACTTTTAAAGATGATTTTTTTCCCCTTGGGGGGGCATGACATTAGGGAAAAATGCACAAATGGATTGAAAAAAGCGGCTAGGCTAAAAAATTTGACAGTTGAATGAAAATCGTATGCATGCATGCTTAATTAATCATATGGAATTTATTAAAATATGATTTAGTGTATACGGATTGGCGTTGGCAGCGTAGGGTGTTGTGTCTGACGAGATCACAATGTTGTACTACGACTGACAGATGATGACGTTGTGGTACGGTTATGGTGGCTAGTGCCTATATGATTCAATTGACAACATATTGATTTATTGCATACATAAGGGACATTGAATTATAGAATGTTGGTTGTATTTGTTGGGTATGTGTTATGTTCTTTGCATGACTAGAATTAGTGTCTACATTGTGTCGGGTGCATGGAGCGCCCTCCCAAAAAAATTTCCACGACCATTTTTGGGCGGTTTTTCAGCACATGGATTTTCGTCGATGGTTTTCTATTTCCGGGTAAGGAATTAGGGTTGTGTACTAATCCAGGTCATTGGATTAGGGTTTTGGATGTCGTTGGCTCCTATATGTATATTTTATTGTAAACAATGTATGGTATGAATGAATATAGAATACGTTGGTTTTCCTAGTTTGGGTTTCCAAAGGAAAAATCTCTGTGTAATGTGTGTATTTTCCATTGTATCTTTTATGTTCTTTTATTGAAAATATGTTTGCAGTAAAATATTGTACAAGGTTAAAATCTACATTATTGAATTGCAGTGGTAGTGACAATGTATGATGGAAAGTGGTGGCTATGTGAATGAACAATTAAGTATAGACTTTGCATGGACATCGGTGAAGGCAACTTGGTTTGCTGGTAATTTTTTGTAGGATTAACCCAAGATTGGCCAATGATTTGACTTTGATGCCAAATGGAATAAACAATCCCTATTTATTATGAGACACAAAAAATATTTTTGCAATTGTATATTAGAATACCAAATATTGACTGATTGATAAGAATTGATGATTACAATGAGCCTCATGATGGTATAGTTATGAGGTGAAGGCATGCATGACCTTTGGTCTTTCATTAACACAATGATTATATTTATTATTAGTAGCAATATATTTGTTACACAATCTACAAGAAACTGAGGTTTGTTTCCTATCAACCCTACTATTATGCTTCTCTACAACCTTCCATCTTCCTTTTCAAGTTCATAACCTTCTCTTCTTTAACTCTCCTTAGTCACTTACATGTTCCAATGGATGATTGCTCCCACCAATGAGAGAATTGTTATGTAGCAAGGGAACACATGTTGAATCAAATGGTCGAATAGATGACTAGAATTGAATGGTCAATTTGAATTGCACGAAGAGAGTGCCCGAGAAAAGAGATAGTCTGAATATTCATGAGATTCAAATCACTATGGGGATGGAGTCTCATACACTCCTCAAGACTTGTACTCAACCCCCATTCCCTCATAACCATGGAAGGTGGACTTCCCCACCAACCACCAACCACATTCTATTGTTGTTGGTTGGGTTTTTAATAAGGCACATGGTGAAAAGATGAAGGTTAGGAGACTTAGGTAACTTAGGATTATTTATCCATCGCTTGGAACACCCTTCCTCTTCCCCTTTAGTGGACTCATGGCCCTTCTCGTGATCTTTTGTAGCCAACCTTGGACCTTTATATTATTTTTCAAAACATTATTTACATATCTTGAGAATACCATGATAAGTCTACTTCATGGTATATTAAAAACATATTTATCGAAAATACATGCCTATACATTCACCGGCCTTGGCCTTGAGCTCCCAACTAGAAATTCATATAAGATATTCACATCATTTACACATGGGGTCACTTATATAACTTGACTCCCATCATTATATCTATTTATTTACAATTTGGTCCAATAAAAGCCAGGGGTCAAAACTGGGGACATTACAATTTGTAATTTTTGTTTTATAAGAAGAAGATCTTTAAAGTGGCCAAAGTTAAATAGTTTCATGCTACTGCAATAAGTCATTGAGCATATTTATATAATCGTGTCGAATGTACATGGAAAACATCGATAAGTAAAGGTAAGAACCTAATGCTCTAAGCACCGAAAATCACTTATCAACTTATGAGAATGAATAAATCATAGTGATGAAATGCTATATTCCATGTTTATGAATTTATGATCAATTCACTTTGATTTGGGATGACCATGGTAATTGTTGCTTTCCTTTCTATTTATAATGTTCATGGGCAATTGAGTGGTTGGAATGATGTGACATAGAATACCTTAGTATCTCACTTGTTTACATTGCACAATATGCACTCTTTATGTGAACATAAAAGTAAATGGAATGAACAATGGATTTGGTTCTTGTTGTGGAATTGAAAACACTCACCACAATGAAAGGGCCAAGGCTCTCATCATGTTAGTGAGTATGAGTAAACATCGAAAGAGAATCTATGGTTCATGTCAATAAACATTTACACAATTCATTTAATATCTTGACTTTTGAATGAATGTGTGTGTGCTTGATGCTTATGGGATTTTGTTAATAAGGTTGAGCAAATTCTTCCTCTCCACTTCATTGATTGTCACATTTTACGTCTTTGCATGAGTCGCGTGAAGTCCTTTCACATCAAGTTGACATATATCTAACGGTTTTGAAAAAAATCCCTCCGAATTGAATATGACTTATGAACATAGACTTATCTATGGTCTTTTCATATTGGTTTTGGCTTATAATTATTGGAAAGGAGAAATATTCTCACAATAAATTAACATCGATATAGCAAGTCTAGTTACACTAATTGTAATGGATGTGGAATTACAATATAAAATATAAATTATAATGATTTGTAAATGCAATTAATGACAATGAAATTTTGATAATAAAACTTATTCGCAATTGTAATTTGTTTGCATATATCATTATATGTTATTTTCCCTATTGAAAATTAAATGGTTGGTTTTAAAAAATTACCAGCTAACTTAGCAAATACGTTACCATGGAAAGCAAATCTTAGATACCAAAAACTAACTTATTCATCCTTTGAAAGAGGAAAACTAATCTTCAGTCGTGGAAGGTGATGGGAGACTAACCAAGAAAACTTAGAAGTTTAAACTTGTTGAGCCCTTGACTTACAATAATCCAAAAGGTGATGGGAGACTAACCATGAAAACTTAGAAGATTAAACTTGTTAAGCCCTTGATTTATAATAATCCAAATTGTTTTTTATGCCATGCGTGTAGAGCACATTTTCTCCCCACAAAAGGTTGATATGTCATTTCAATTAAGAGTCTTCCTTCTCCAGTTCTTTCCTTCATGTGAGACCATCAGCGTTTTAAGGGCTATCAGCACCTTTCACTGGAAACACTGTTCTTAAGCCTCTTAAATTTAAATTCTGTGATTTAAATCCGCTGGAGGGCTACACGGTTGCTTGCTTCGATGGGGCTGCTCTATCAAGTGGGGGCTGCTGTGGTGCGGGGGGATTTTTCAAATTCCACACTTCCAGGATTACACTGTGGTTTTTAAATTGCGGGGTTGGCACAAACAACAAAGCGGAGCTTTTGGGTTTATGGGCTGCCCTCTTTCTTGCTTCCTCCTGGTCCTTAAGCCACCTACATGTCCTTGGTGATTCCCGAATTATCATTGATTGGATTTCTCTTAAATCCAAGTTCCATTCGGTCCACAATGACAACTGGATGGAGAAAACGATGGAGCTGTCAAGAAATTTCGCTGATGTTAACTTTCATCATATCCCCAGATCACTAAATAGAGAGGCGGACGCCCTCTCTAAAAGGGCTTTAAAGGAAGCAGTAGGCAGACTATCGATTTTCCATCGAGATAATGGTGTGGAAAGTCCTATTACTTCCATAAATGTCTTTGAGAATTGAGGGCTGATTTCATTGATTGCTGTTGATGGCTTTGTTGATGGACTGGAAAACTGTTTATTGTCCCTTCTTCCTTCAGATGTTCCTACAGAATTGCGGGCTCCCCTCTGTTGGCGGTCTATCTGGTGCTTTCGGATGCTGGCAGAATTGGCTCTGTTATGACTTTTTTTCCCTCTTTGACTGTTTTGGATTGATCTGGTCACTCCCCGGTTGGTGGGCTTTTCCGGGCTCTCGATTGATGGCAGCTTGCATTTTGTAAATACATTTATACATTTTATAAATGGGAGTAATTTTCACTTGGAAAAAAGGGCTTGGGACTTTAAATTTATTACACATGCACGAATCTCTAACCCTTAGTCTAGATTTATATTTAATTGCTCAACTTTATCTAAAGGCTTTAATTTCTAAGCTTTCTAGTGAACACAGTGGGATCCACATATATCTTTGGTTATTTATGAGGGTAACTTGCGCATGGTTGAATAAATAGATAATAAAAATGGCTAACATATTTAGTCAATTTGTAATCAAGATGCACTAAATAGAATAAATTTTTAGATTTCAAAATAAATTAAAATGAGAATGTTGTTATAAATTAACCATACTAAATTATTATTATTATTAAAATGTGTTTAGTAGAATACATTTATAGATACTAAATTGAATCAATGTTATATTATCATTGTAAATTAATTATACCAAGTTATTAATAGGGTATTGTAAGTAGAACATACTCTTAGATCTTGAAATAAACATGGTTATGATATTGTAGTAAGGAATCCATTGAGTTAGGTTGAATGGTGGACGCTTTGTTTTTGAAGATGTTGTCTTCTATTGTATAGGTTCTATCTAGGTCTAAAACTTGGTTTACTTGCTTAGCGTGGTTTGTGGGTGCATGTGCTAGATCCAAGTTTATAGAGGCAGTCTCTCCAACTTGACCTTGGGTCTCCTTGGTGACAATTTGTGGGTCTACAAATTCTCCTGGTAAAAAAAAAGATAATGTAGTAAGGTAACCATACTAAACTTCAATTAAAGTGTGGTGAGTAGAGAACACCCTTGGATCTTGAAATGAGCCAGGGCCATGATGTTGCTATAAGCTAACCACACTACACTACCATTAAAGTGTGGCAAGTAGAACTCACTGTTGGATATCAAAATGAATTGGGGCCACAATGTTGCTTTAAGCTAACAAAAACCTAAACTTGGCAACTAAGAGAACACCACAACTAACTACCAAAGAGTAAAAATAATGATGGCAACCCAACAACAAGGTCCTTGACCAAGGAAAACATAGAACCACCAAACAAATAACATGTTTCATTATTGCAATTTATAGAAAGCTTGAACCACAATTACGTTCCATGTGTTATCACTCTGTAATTTGCCCAAGGCTGTGAAGGCAGTCACAGAGGCAACATCAAAACCACTTCGAGTCTTGGATCTAGCCCTCCAAGACTCAGAGAGGGATCTCTCTGTTTGATATAGATTTGTTTGAAAAAGGATATAAGGCTAGTTATGCAGAACATAGGTTTGTTTTTAAGAATTGGGTAGGGACAGAGAAAAGAAACCATGGGCTACGGAGTCACTGTAACAAATGATCAAGAATCCATGTCAACATGCTAATCTTTGCAGGGTAAGGTAGACAACTCACTGGATCCTTTAACTTAAATGAAATGGGAGAGATGGAACATGTTAAGAAATCCAATTAAACACAGAGCAATTGAGAATTCTAAGTTTAATCTTCAGTGGAAAACATAAAAAACTATACCAAGCCAGAGACAGAGGGTACATTAAAACCAATTATGTTCTTAATCTTCTCGGAATAATTCAGAGGCAGACATTAATTATGATAACAGATAAAACAAATTTACAAAGAGGGATGTACATCACTAGTCGAAATAGTCACAAGAATCCTGCAACATAGCACTGTATTATTGAATTGATGAAAGTACAGAAAGCTCAGTGAGTTGTTTTCCGAAAACTAAATCATGGTCCCCTCACTCCTCCTTTTCACATTTGATTCATTACAATATATAAAAAAGATTCTCCCCATGCTCAGGAGGTTGAGTTTAACCACCTCGGCCAAAAATAGAAGTAAAAACGTTGAAAATCCTGAACTGTCTTCCATAAAAAATGGGTCGAATTTCTGCAAAAAAGGGGTTCGCACAAACATCTGTTTCTCTTCAATGCTGACACCTGGGCAAAAATTGGAGGTTATTGTAGATGAGCATGTGCTGGAAAAAAACCTCCTTATTCGCCTCCAGCTCGCCGAAACAATTCCTGCCAAATCAGGACTGTAACAGAAAAATGAAAAAGTGGAAAAATGGGGCTCGAATATGGCTTCGATTCTCCATGCTCATGGCACCTGTGCAAAAAATGAGAGAGGTTTTTGTTCTTCAACCCGTTACAGAGAAAAACCTCTCTCGGTTTTTTAAAAATTCGTTTTCCCATAATCGGCTTCAGAAGATGACATGCTGAACAGGCAAAAAACGAACGGTTTTTAAAAAATTGGGAAAAAGCGGTTTTTGGGGAAAGGTGGTATTCCAGACCCCCCCCCCTGAGGTGGT